>VVAS01115550.1:0-15963 GCA_015103295.1 Ptychochromis oligacanthus
TTTTTTAACACAAACCATGATTTTTTCTTATTTCTAACCAAACTGTGGCGGAAAGAAAAGTAACAATAAAGTTAATTGATTTTTAAAAAAAAAGACCTTTGCAATGTATTTTGCAGAATTTTCATTAATTTCACAAGATTCACGAGTTTTTTTTTTTTAAGTAGCTCTATTATGCTAATTTCCAGCTACATATTTTGATTCTTGGACTCTGATAGAGTAGCTTAGCGTGACTCATTGTTTAAATTAATCCTTACTTATCTTATACCAGGCCCTGATCAGCCCCTCAGTTCATTCTCTGCATGAAACAAGTCAGCCTAGCTCCTCCCCTTTAAGGCCTCTCTCCCTTTAAGTTAAATTTCTTTTGATTGGCTGTCCACTCCCACACAAAGTTTGAACAGAGGTGGGTGGAAGGGCAATGCTTGAGATGACCATATAAGGATATTTCACCTCTTACTCATCATACAGATCCAAGAGATAAAAAAAACAAAACACACACACACACACACACAAAAAAAACCCCTCAAAAATTATAAAATAAAGCATACTCTGCCTCTATGTTGGTCCTCAGTAGTACGCCAAAATGAAAATGTGGAGTTTCTCTATGTGCTTCTTGATAAAATAGTTTGTCAATATTAGATTTTTTTTCTAGGGTGTGAAGAAAACTGACATGGGGATCATTTCTGTTTGAAACAAAGACTCAGCACCACACTGGCAGATAAAGAAGAGTCCATAAATTATCAGGCTGTCTCTAGTTTAGGCAGTGATTACTCATCAATTCTTTGGGGAGCAACATTGGTTCGTTGAGTCTCTGCCTTCTTCGCATCAGGGAACTGACAACGTTGCCACTCAACAACTTGCAGCACATACTGGCATTGCTGCTCATCCTTTGTGAAGACCTGGTTGGTCCTGGTTCTGGGTACCTGCCACTGAGGCAGCACAGTGGTGCAGTGGTTAACACTGTTGCCGCACTGGGTTTGAATCCACTAGCTGGCTGGGGCCTTTCTATGTGGAGTCTGCATGTTCTCCCTGTATGTGCCTTGGTTCTATCCAGGCACTCTGGGCTTCCTCCCACAGTCTAATGACATGTGTGTTAGGGTAACTGGTGATTCTAAATTAGGTTTGAATAGTAATTATGCTTGGGTTTGCCCAATTGAGTGGGCCGGATTTCACCCTTTGGCGGACCGGTTCTAGCCCACGGGCCTCATGTTTGACCCTCCTGCTGAAAATTTGCGTTCCTCCGCCTCCTCTCGTGTGTTTGGGGGAGGGCTCTGCTCTGTTGACAGTTGTAAACGCTGCACACACACCCCCCACACTACTCACACACTCCCGCCGAGCTGTCAGTACACGCTGCTCCATCTCCGCGTCCTCTGCGCCTCGCGTCCAGCTGCGCGCACATCTGAGCTCCGAATCAGGACTGAAGCAGAACCCGCCGCAACGAGTAGAGACCGGTAGGAGACAGGAATATGGCTTCTAAAACGGCGGAGGATCTGAAGCTGTCGCAGGATCAGATTAATATCCTGGAGGAGAATTTCAACAAAGTCACCAAGCATCCGGACATGACGACGCTCATGCTGATCGCGGCGGAGTGCGGACTGTCAGAGGAGGAGACACAAGTGAGTAAAACCAAAATAATTCCAACACAGTCTCTCTCGTCTGTGTGTGAGCGGGAAAGTGGTGAAAATGTGTGGAGTTAAGTTTTCCCGTTGTTGTCGATCTTAGAGGCTTATCGATAAGATGCTGTTTAATGTTTGTCTTGAGGAAATACTGTTCAAGATTTCCAGATAAGACGCCTTTAAATATCCCCACTGTAACAGGTCTATGGAGACTGATAGTAAGATTATTGTTATTCAAGCATTTAATAGCCCACTTGCAGGGGATTTCCTCACTTTATAGTTGATTCTAATCTTAACACAACGCAGTCATATTTATCTGGAACTGGAAATATTTTGGTAGGGAGAAGTGCTGATGTCACAAATAAAAACTCTTGCATTCAAACTTTTACTCATTTCAAATGTACATTTAATATTCCAATACTGTTCAAGGGTAAAAACAGTCTGTTCATAAAAAGTATGTTTCTCTTGATACTCAGTGGAGCTGTCATCTTAATACATACCACTTTGTCTATAATAAGAAGTACTTTGTTTAAATCTGACATGTGGTAAAGCATTACTTGATTAAATGTTACTTTCCTTTTGTGCCGTTTTCAGAAGTTTAACTTAATTCATCAGCGGTAACAGTAGAAAAAACCCCAAAAACAAACAAAAAACAAAAACAAAACTTGACATGTGGAGTCAGTAAATCTGAGTTTATGGTTTCACAGCTTCATGTGAACAGAGTTTACAAGTGAGTATATGCTGTCAGAGGCTCAGTCAGGTGACCTTTGAAGAAATATTTGTGCAGTGTCTAAAAAAAATAGCAAGACTTTAAATTTGTGGAGCAACTGCACTGAGAGTGAACAGAGCCCCGAGTGTTAAGATACTGCCCAATATTTCTGTTTACATCACAGTGTGATGAAATAATCCTCAACTGACTGTAAACCAACACTGACCACAGCTGATCAGCAGTGGAGCAACTCCAAGCTGTCTTTCCTGATGAAGTCACCACAGAGTCGTGTTTCCTGCTGCTCAATCAGGTCCGGGCGTAGCTATTGTTAACGCGCACGAACACAGATTCATCTGTGCAGGGTGACTTTCAGAGGAGCTGTCAGTCAAACAGTGAGGGCGGGACTGCTGCGTCAGGTGATGTGGTTGCTGCTCATACCTGCGCCGGATTAGACTGTGTGTGTTAGAAATGTGTCTTTTCTGGCTCATATTTCATTTACCAGGAGAAAGAAATGTAAATTCACCAAACAGTAACGAAATGCTTTTTGTCATAATCAAATTTCCCTAACATTTGTTGTCTGTAGTCATTTTGTTACGCACTGTTTGGATCAGCTGGTTGCTGTGTTTGTGGAGTTCCAAACAGGTGTTGCCAAGAGGGAAGTTGCAGAGTGCCCTCTGGCGGACAAAGTACAACACTCATAACATGGTTGAAGGGTGTTTCTCCCATGTCTTTGTTAATTAAAATTTTTTTTATTTATCGGCCCTTACAAATTCTGATACCGGTAGATCAGCAAATAGATAATATCGGCCGCCGATAATTCGGTTGGGCTTTAATAATTACTAACCCATCAATTTAAAATGACTTTGTTGCAGTGTAACCTACAATCAAACATTTTATTAGCGTATAACTGCATCTTCATATACCCAAAATTTAAAAAACAGCTTTTTTTTAAAAGCATGCAACCACAAAGAGCATGCCTTGTTTATTTAACCTCATGTCAGAGTTCAAAGTAAAACTTTTTTTTCTTATATCAGAAATCCCAAGTTAAAGCTCAGTTTTCTCAATTTAATGACACCAAATCTCATTTAGTGTGAGAAAAGTCAAAAACTCAAAGATATTTTTTCTTCAGCTATGTTATGAAAATGAAAAACACTATTTTCTCCTGTTCGAGCAGCTGAAACAAGAGAATATTTGAATTAATTCTAAAAATAACCTTAATCAGTTGATTGTCAGAATAGTTGCAAAACTTTAAAACTTCACTCTGTTACTGGGGCATTCAGTCTCTGTCTCCCCTCTATCCCACATGTGAACACTCCCACCACCCTCTATCTGAGGAATGCCTTTGGCCTACTGTAAAGTCTGAGCATCTGTCACATCAGCAGCCAGATGTGAAGCTTCAGAGCTCCGATAACAACACAAAGTGTACTGAAGTTATGCAGGCACCTTCTCTTTGTGAGCGGCACTCTGAAGCTGCCATCCGTGATGACTTTTAGCTTTGCAAATGCCTCCTTTTAGAACAAGTTTCCTGTTCAGGATTTGGCAGGCAAATGACCCGGCTGTTTGCTAAGCTGTACTCAGCAGGAGACATGTGGCTCTGTCATCTGAGCTGACGCAGCATTGGGTTCGTTTCGTAGGCAAATTTCTGCCTTTGTGTTTGTCAGGAGGAAGGAGAGATACAGCGCTCACATACAAAAATTTTCACCCATCGACAGCTCGCGTATGACAGATGCGCTGTTGACAGTTGAACTGCTTTAACCCAACAATCCAGTCCCACCAGATTTTTCTGGGCTGCAGTAACACAAGCACAACAGAAAAAAAACACACACACACAAAAAAACCCCCAACTAAACAGATTCGAACCCTGATGTGTAAACAGGTATCGAAATATCAAAATCATTCTCACTCCCACCTTATCACATATAGCTGATCCTCTTTCAGGAAGAATCAGTGCTGCAAACATGTTTTTAGGTTTAGATGCAAAGAGCTAAAACTGAATTCACTGTTGTCAGAAGAAAATAACTGGATTGGGAATAAAGCTGCAGATTATAGCTGGGTTGCTGAAAAAGTCAAGTCAGTTTATTTATATAGCAGATTTAAACACAACAGATGTTGATCAAAGTGCTGCACGGCAAGTAATTGGGACATTATTAAACCACTATAATGAAATGAAACAAAGTTAAAGGAAACCAACCACAGAAAAAAACAATTCAGTAAAAAGTTAAAAGAAAAATAATAATTACAAGCAATTGTGTGATGACCCTCTGTGAGTTGAACCTAATATGAAATGGGCTGCTATCAAATGAAAAGAGACAACTAGTGTAAATCTTAATAAAGATATTTCCCAGTAGTCGCTCTCAGTACTGCAGCAAAAAAATCATCTACATAGAAAACATTCTTATTATAAAATAAGTTTTAAATGTTGGCAGGACACATGGTTGATTTTTGCTCTGTTACCTTTTCATTTAATTTTAAAGTTTGTAAAACTTTACCAGCACCTAAAAAAATAACAGTTTTTTGTGAGATCAAGGATGAACATATATATATGGAGCCATCAGACTAATAAGCATGTACTGTCCTCTGAAGCTAGAAGATGTTGGCTCACTGATCATGCACCAGGGAGCCAATAGCACCTTTAAGTCTAGTTCCTCTTAACAGTTGATTTTTGAGTATGTAGAAAAAGGTGTTATGGGTAACTGCAGGGCTCAGAGACGTGCAGATGAGGTGCTACCGTAACATTATTCAAGCTGTAGTAAGAGTGTAGAAGAAGGAAAAACAGCCATGCAAATGCTTTTGGGTGTGGAGCCCAGAAAAGCTAAAGTGTTTTTTGTTTCCCCCGGGACGTAATATAATGATCCCCCTGTAATTGCTGGTGCCTTGATGAAGCAGCCGTGGCAATATTGGCCGACAGGTAATAATAGTCATGTTTTAGAAACTCACAAAGTCCACATTACGAGGTTGGAGAGCTGACAGTGGAATGAGTTGCGGGTTTGTCAGCAGGAAACCAGAGTTTGTGTCTGATCTGGCTGGGATATTTAAGTTTCTCTGTTTTTCACCTGCTTTTAACTTTCAGTTTCACTTGGTGTTTAGGTTTAGGCACTATAAACTTAGGTTAGTTTTATGCACTAAAAACTACTCAGGTTTGCAAACTAGTTAAGTTAGAAGAGGACGAGATTAGGAAGAGATTGTGGTTTGGGTTAAAATTTGCCCCTTCACAACACAAATGACAAGCTGGGAGTGGCAGTCCTGTCTCACTGATGCCATAACTCGGAGCAACATGCTCCACCTCCAAACCACACCTTGTATGTAAATGAACCAGGCCAGCAGCTTTAGCAAAACAGCACTAATTGACGCCCCGTGAATGAGAATGGCCTGGAGAAACAGATACTACAGGAATTCAGGCAAGCGAAAAGGCCAAAATGTCCTCCTGTCTTTTAAGTCTCAGGTATAAGTCTTTTCTCCAAGTATGCAGTAATCCCCATGACAAATACTGGTCTTCCTTTGTAACAAACTGCCCCTTTAACGGATTAAGTTTTCTACATTTAAAGGATTACTGGTAAATGGAATAATTCAAGGATCCCCTTCTGTAAAAAAAAATATTAGTCCTAAGTGTGCCAAAGTGTATTATAAAGATCACAACTAAAGAGTAACCCAAACCAACTCTTCATCCTGCTACATCTGGGAGACTTGTGGCCTGCGTTTCATTTTGGCAGCAGACCTTTGTGCATCTATTAGGACGTGTCCTTCATGGAAATGCAGTGAGGGAGTTTCCTCCAAGAAAAGACTGAACTTTAAAAGAACTGGCTAACTGTTGCAAATGACTGCCAAGCCTTATAATCGGGCCTATTTGGTGTTTCCATTCACTGTACACAAAGGTGCTGGGCCGACCTGACAGGGAAGCCCAGTCCAGGCAGCGTGAGGTAAAAGTCTGGCCCCTCATCAAAAGAACCGACTCAGTCTCCAGCTGATGTATTTTTTTTTTTTGTGCCTTTCTTTTTCTTCCTGCCGGCCCTCCTAACTGTTTTGTATTTGTTAACAAAGCTCTCATTGGAGAAGGTTTAACTGGATGAACCCACCCCGGTTACCACTCCCAGTTTCACATTAACATTTACAACGTGCTTTGGCCTCCGTGCGGCATGTTTGAGCTCCTTTCAGTGAACTTTTCATTTGTTTTCGGTGCTGCAGGGTCAAGAGTCAAGTTTGAAAGACCTTATGTAATCCACTTCAAGTCAACAGGAAACAAAATGACATAAGCACCATTGTATGGCTCAGCAGGATTACAAAAAGTGACAGCTTCCATTGAAAACTGGGTAAAGAAAATTGCGTTGTAGCACACTAACTCTACAGATGGGATCTTCACTTGGGAATGCAGCATGAACAGCCGAGTTCAGGGACTAGTTCTTGAATTTATTTAGTCTGTTCATGTTTAAGCGCAAACCCAGAAGACTCCAAATGGGAATCTTGTGTGTTTTCAATACAAAATGAGGAAACCATCCCTCCTGCCAGGCGCACGGCTCAAACATCCACCCAAAGGCCCGTGTCAGAGGGTCTGAATCCCTCCCTTTCCCCTCGGCGTTAACGAGATTACGTCAGCACGCTTGTGAATCCCCTGACAACATGAACCGTAAAACAGCAATGCAATGGGTCACGGGTGTGTGTGTGTGTGTGTGTTTGTGTGTGGAGGCATCTTCTGGTCAGTTTTAGTGTAGCTGTTTTTGGCTGAGAGGTCAGAGAAACAGGCCCAGTCAGAGTCTGCATGCTGTTGAAATTAGTTGGAAACATTCGTTTTCTGCGGTTTCCCTGGAAAAAAAACAAAAAAAAAAAAACTGCTGTGGGGTCGCTGCTCTGCCACGATGAGTCAGCGACCACATTTACATGCACCAAAAAAAAAATGTGACTGCAATGTGATTGTGAAGATAATGAGAGTCAGATGGGGAACCGGCTTTCATTTAGTTCATCGCTGTTTAATCATGTTTTTCTTTGGGGATTCTGTACAGAAACATTTTGCAGTATTTACCTCTGATAAATATTTAATTTGGTGTTAAGTTGCTTTCCGTGATGCCATCCTGTAAATTTTTTTTGTAACAAGGTCTCATATAAAATCCATAGATTGTATATAAAAGATGGCAGCAGCCACTGTGACTAAAGCCTCAAGCTGA
Organism: Ptychochromis oligacanthus; assembly: GCA_015103295.1. Taxonomy (NCBI): domain Eukaryota; kingdom Metazoa; phylum Chordata; class Actinopteri; order Cichliformes; family Cichlidae; genus Ptychochromis; species Ptychochromis oligacanthus. The sequence continues at coordinate 7,479 of VVAS01115550.1, forward strand.
GCGTTTTTGTCATCAGCATCTTGGAGATTTGAAACCAGACATGACGACCACTGCATGCTCATTGGCTAACAAATTTTAATTGAAGTCCCTGGTTTATCCTCCTTTCTGACTCTAATAATGACTATAATTTACAAATTAACGCCTTCTTTTATTTAGTATAATCTAAAACTAGGCACCTGGTGGCAATTTGAGAGAATGCAGCTTTAAGGCCGTTACGTATGAGCTTTACTTTTCAGACCTGGAAGCTATTTCTTTTAAAATATAATATCACACTTTTATGATTTGTGTAGACAAAAAACAATTTCTGTCATATTCAACAGATAGACAGAGCTAATGTTACATTAGCATGATGTTGTGCTAACTGTGGACAAATTAATGCAGTCATCTGAGTATAAAAAGCTAACAAACAATACATTTGGTGAAGTATGTAATGTAGCTAAACGTGCCAATATTAACATGCTGAAATGATGCTAAATTAATAAATATGTTAACAGGAAAACTTTAACATGCAAAAATGCAAAATATAGCATATGTTGAACTTTAATATCTCTGGTTAAACTAATATCCATTAAGATGAATGGCATGCTAACATTAGCATGTTAAAATGTAAACAGCTAACTCTCTATATAGCTATGTTATGCACTACAGCTTTAACGTGCTAACTTTAATTAGTTTATGCTAAAATTTTACATGGTTAATACCAGCGTATCTTTTTTTTTATTTCATTTAGTAGATGTTAATGATATTTTTTTTTCTGCCAGAATCAATCTAGCCAGTTTTAGCTTTTATGTTAAGCTAGGCTAGGTTAAGAGTGTGATTGAAGCTAAACATGCTAATGTTGACATGCTAAAATAATGAATATTAAATGCTAGTTTACACTAAGAGTTATAAATACATGGTAAATGTCAGCATATGTTAAATTTAGAAGAAATTTAGATTTTGTCCCGCCAGAGTCAGGCTAGTCAGTTTTAGCCTTTATTTTAAACTAAGCTAACCATGTCCGGACTCTAATGCCTCACTAAATGTACAGACATGAAGGTGGTAGCATCTCGTTATGGGAAAGAAACAAAGTGTGGCTGCTTTATTTTCAATGCTCAGGTTTAAGTTTCACATATGTACAATAGTTATTTAGCTCACGTGTCTTGCTTGAATACTCACAATAACAATAACACACATAAACTGGGTGATCAGGTTACCAGTTTAAGAGTCCGATAGAGTAATGTTGCACTCCAGTTGGTATTAGTAGTGGTTAAATTATTGTCTACATGTAGGCGGAGCCAGTGGCCTGGGGATAAAAATGCATTTGGAGAAGCCTGCGTTTAATTCTTGGCAAGACAAGAACTCCACCAGTTACATCACCCATCTTGTGTTTCAGGCTTTGCATTAGTGAATAAAACCCCCTGCCACCCGTTTTAACTCCACCCTCGGGTGTGCTTGTCCTGTTCGTTTCTTACAGAAATGGTTCACCCAGCGTAACGCACAGTGGAGGCAGTCAGAGGGTCTTCCAGCTGTAGAGGGATCTGTGTTGGACTAAGATTTTCCGACCACCTCTGTGGATGCAGGGAGCTTCTTCCTCCTGGGCGAACTGACCTCCCCTCCTCTTCCTCATACACTTCCCTCTCTGTTTCTTTTTGTATCTTTGAAGCTGTTTTATCTTACAGAATGTGAAGGTGTTTGTGTTTTGTTGCCAATATATCCGACATGTTTACAGAAATAAACATATTGTTGTTGTAAGTTAAACTGACTTGGAGTTTGTTTTGCAGCTACTGTACATGTGGCATTCAAATTCACTGAGGAAGCCGGGTTATACAATGGTGGGTTGCAGTTTGAAAGGGATGGGGACATTGTTTGGTTAGTTTACATGCAAGTCTGTCAGCAGGGACCGGAGCTGGACGCAGAGCTGTTTACACGACTATAAAAGATGTAAGGAAGCACTGGGTTTACAATAGATGCTGCTGGCATCAGCTGCCTCTATCCAGGAACTTCTGGGGATGAACATGGAACATTTCCATTAGGAGAGGGGAGGAGGGGGCAGGACATGACCGAATTGAGGGACACTGTGGGCTAAACAAATGGCAGGTGATGTAATTTCATTGTCCCCTTTTTTTCCGCATAACTGAGTGCAGTAAAAAGAATGAACTCACCAGAAAGTTGGAGGTTTAATCCTCAAAAAGGGTCCACTTTAAAGGGTGAAACTTCCAATGCTTCTGTTACTGTCCCATTAACAAAGCAGAACCGCGTTGCTTTTGCATCCAAAGCCTGATGCATCAATGAGTCATGCTGTTGCACGGCATGTTTCCCTATTACTTTGAACACCGTAATAGAGCTTTGTAGTTTACCATAACACATATACCAAATACTCCCCAAAATACCAAATGTGTATTAACCCACCCCTGAAAATAGTCCAACACTATATTCTTCCACATTTTCAGCTGTTTTGCAAATATTTTCAGAAGAAGCAAGTGGTCATGGGGCTGAGAGCAGCATATTTGTTTACATTTTAAAAATGAAATAGCTGTAAATGGTAAAAAGCTGTTTTTCCATTTGTTCTTTCCTCTTTGATCCTTTTAGAGTTGCTATATTTCACAAGACTCCCCCATCTTTTTTTTTTGCAGAATTAAAAAAAAAGAAATCCATTTAAAATTTTTAAACGGTTGTAAAGACATAAGACTTATGTACCATTGTTTTTGTCTTTTTTTAATTTATTATTGTCTTTGGCCTTCGTTTTTGGTGAAATCTAGCTATAAAAGAGCTGCTTTTTAGAATCTGTTATTTAATAAGGGTAGGTGCAATAAACTAAAGCCGCAGCCTATACCTTTTTGGTCAGTAATTTCTATTTTTTTCAACCTGAATTCAGTTCTTTGCTGTCACTTATTACTTTTTTTTATTGTTCTTGTAATGGCCGGAATAAAAATCATTATCATTATCGTGATACACACTCCAGTTCCAAATCCTAAATATGAGATGGGTTTTCATAACTATGAAGTATTGTGCAGACAGTAATGTAGCGCCTTCTCCCCTACAGCAGTGATATTCAAACTTTTTTTTTCCCCCCCTTACAGCACGCCAAAGACCTCATAGGCAGTAATACCATTTGTATTGCTGCCTATGATGTTTTTTTGTTTTTTAAGTGCCTCTTTAGATTGCTTGGCACCATGTCAGCAATAGCCAGCTTCTCCCGACTGATGATGTACTTACAACGAACGCTGTTGACATCCCCGTTTCAGCTGAAGCCATAAGACAGGCTGCTTTCTAGTTTTTTCTTTTTTCTTTAGGTGTTGTCTGCACTGGTGGTTAGCCTCACATGAAAAGGTGATCCTTTTCCCCTCTTATTAACCTTATCACTGTCAAACGGGGCTTTTTGATGTGTCATCCTCTCTTAAATTCCACCATCAGGCAGCTGCATGAACAGACTGGGGTACCTTTTGAAAAATTCAGGATTTTTTTTTAATGGAAACAAGTGTGCATAAAGTACTTCTATGAACTAATAGCCTTTTTGAGCAGCTGTATATGGCTGCCACAATATCCCAAGGCACACTTGGACTTGCCTCAAGGCACATGATTTGGGAGCCACTGCTCTACAGTAGTGATGCTTGAAAATCATGTTAACTTTTTCTCAATATGATGGTCTGTTAGAATTACAAGATGACGCAAAATGCAAATACAGTGTGCTTTTGTAAGAAACAAATACTGAGGAAAAACGAAGAAGTTTCTACTCCTGAAGCATCACAGACAAATCTGACTATAATCCACAAAATCTCTGTCTGTTTGCCCACGAACTCCTCCTACCTGATCAGGAGCGGAACAATGAAAACTGGCACACAGGTATAACTTAGACTCCTGAAGGTTCTTATCTATATCAGATATTATGATGTCATCATGTTGCCTAGCAACCACCTATGAACAGGCTAAAATGAAACATTCATAGTGTTCATGCACCTACAACACCTTAGAAAAACACAATTTTAATTTCACAACAGTAACATTTAATTTGTATCCACAAAACTTGAATTATGCCTGACTGTATTATGATGTCATCATATTGCCTAGCAACCACCCAACAATGGACTAAAAGCACAGACCAAACAATACTGTAGCATAGGCATGTGCTAGTACAATAAAAACATGAAAGTTGAGGGACACCAATTAAAGTCTGCTCTGAGAATGAACTTATTTAGGCCAATTCAGCCAGAGAATTTGTGCTGCAGAGGACTGGAAATGTGTCCTGAACCCATCCAAGCTGAAAAAGTGGAGTGAGAAAGGACCGAGTTTCTCACTTTACAGGACAGAAAAGAAATCCTGAAGTCTCTCTCCCTCTGTCTGTGAAGAGGCTGAGGGAGGTGGGAGAAACAAAAAGGAGAGTGGAGAGGAGAGGATGAGGTTTCCTGCCAACAAGCCAGGAGCAAAAACGCTCTGATCGTGGGAACTGTCTGCACAACCGACTCGACAGAAACCAATACCAACCCAATAGGTAGTTCCACCGCTCATAAACACAGCTGCTTTTTACAGATGTTTTTACTGGCACACTCGTGAATTATGAATTATGTGCACTTACATTCACAATTACATTTTCTGTATTTAATATTAACAGACAAAACTCCCCAAAACTCCTCTCACTTTAGAAGACATGTATAGAAATACAGAGCACACACAGTGGTGGTGTCTGTTTCCTGAGCCCGGGGTTGTTTTCCTCTGTTCAACCAAATGTAAAAAAAAAAGAAAGAAAAAAAGTCACACCCAGTGAAGAAAAACAAGCACATTTTTTATAGTCCCTGTTGAAAACACACATTATATCACAGACCCTGCCCCTCTTCTGCCCGCTCATAAATCTCCATCTTATCTCAGTTTGGATTGCTTAATGTGGTAAATTGTTTTTTGTTTTTTTTACTGCCCACTGTAGTAGAAAAATGATCGCGGTACAGCAGTTTGAAAGGGTTAATATGAGTTAGTAGTTATCCACTAACTTACCTAATAGGGTTTGCTCTTGAAACTGAGCTGTGTGATGGTTGCATCATATAGTCTCCATATATACAACACAAGTCTCTGTTTGAGGAGTTGGGGTCTGTTACTTTCCCAAAACTGCTGACTTGAGACAAATTAAGTGACATAAATAAGAAATTTAGATTTGTTTAAAGCTACACTTCATTTACTAGTTAGTAGCGCCTTGTAGGATAGGGTATTATACATGCTGGATTTTATATTTTGACATTTTATATTTGTGTTTGCTTTAGATATGAAGCATTAGCTGATATTCAGTTAAGCCCTAACCTTCACTGCCTTCTTTTTAGTGTAGAGGCTAAAGCCTTATGAGAACTATGAGGTTACTGTTTGAAAAGAAGGCAGTTATAAGGGCACGCTCACTTTTGTTTCTGTTCAGACTGTGGCTGTGCAGAAAGGTCAGATTGTGGGTTGCAGCATTCTTGAGAACAGCCAACATGAGAGACTGAGGTCATTTGCCACAGGAAACCAAAGGAAATAAATAAGTACAATCAGACACAACATAAACAAAAATATAGTTTGTGTACTTTTATAATCTTAAGATTGTGAGAACAAGTCAAACTTCTCCTCCAAAAAATACAACTCCAGTGCCATTATCCTTTTTTATTTCAGCTAATGTTAAAGTGCAAACATACTTACCTTGGTTTTCCTGCAGTGTGGACACAATGCCATGGCATTAACAGTCCTTTTTCAAAAGTAATTTAAAGAAAATAAGCCGGCAAGTACAGAGGAAGAAGCGATCTGATTGGTCAACAACACAATATGTGTCTGCTTTCTAATAACACAAAAACTGTGTCAGCTAACAACACATTAGTTTTAAGCATGTGCCCCTCCCCCTACACACCGAGTGGAGCAGGCAGCGGTCTCTAAATGGGCAACGCTGGTAACTTGCAGCCATAATTTGAGAACCGCTCATCCAAACAGCCTCAAATTCATCACTGTTTTCACCCGTGTCCCCAGTAATACACATGCACACTTTGCTGAAAGTACAAGTATTAAAAAAGTATTAGAAAAAAACAGATTGAAAAGTATGAAAATTAGAGGAATTCTTCACGTACTTTGTTGCACAACCAGTTTCCATTAATCTTTTAAAAAAAATTTTCCTAACTGTGATGCTTTGACAAAAACAAGTCAATCGATTGTTTGGCAATTACCTTTTGTCCCCTCCCTAAGATAAAAGCGTGGAAGATGTTCAAATCACCCACAAGTTCCTTGGCCTTAAAGAAGTCCCAAAGCCCACAATATTAAGAAACATGTTTTGGTGTTGTAAAGGTAACAAACACCAAGGTTCTATTCATACCGTTTTGAGCACTTTATGAACTGTCATAGTCAGGCTTTACTGCTGCGTACACAGGTGAAGTAATTTAAGTCTTTGAGGGCTGAGTGCTCAGGCCTTAGGCTGGACAATGAGATTGGGCCAAACACTTGTAGAAATAAACACGACTACTACATGATGTAAAGGCTCAAAGGTCATGGAGCTGTGGGAGTGACACTGATGTTCTTGCTCTAATCATGTTTGATAGAGGAAATGTTCCTGCTTGTCCTCAAGTCTCTCCAGTGAAAGGAAATCTGCCTGCCTGATGAGTGTGTGCGCAGAATATGAATGGAGTCTGGTTTTGTGTGTTGCTAAGAGGACTCAGCAGAACTGCAAAGAATCTGCACGGCTCAGTTTGCAACTCGACTTTTTGGTCCACTAAATGTGAAACTGATCTCAACATTTTAACCAGCAGGGCAAAAAGCTATAATGATTTCTGACTGAGTCTTCCTGTGTTATTTTGTCTTTTTGGTTGATTTGTTTTCTGTATCTGAATAGTCCAACTCAGTACCTAGAGCTGATTTTAATTTCAGGTTTGGCCTCTTGGTCCTAAAATTTTAAGAGAGTAGCCCAATGCTGACATAATTGGTCAGCACTGGGCTACAGTAAACAGTAAGTAGTTTTTAGAATTAATTTATTTAAAAAAACATGCCATAAACATCAAGTTTTCACCTCTCAAAAACAAATATTTGCAGGTTTTCTAAGCCCTATAAGCTAGTTTCAGCTGCTCCCCTGTCACGAGGGGTCGCCACAGCAAGTAGCTCTGCATGTTTTTTGATTTGGCCGAGTTTTACACCGGATGCCCTTCCTGACTAAGCACTATATGATAGTGAATTGATTTCAGACTTTACAGGTAACTGAAGATGTGATAATTTTCATTAGAATAAATGAAAAAAAACTCAACATTGTTTGATTTTATATGAAGGCAGAGAAAAAGAATAAACCTGGGTAACTATAAACTGTCATCATCCCAGGAATCAAACACCTCAAAGTAGTAGTTTTCACACATTATTCAGGAGGATAATCAATTATATCAACAGTTAGTTTAGTGATCTTGGGCACACAGAAGCATGGGATACTTAGTTTAAGAATCGTCAGTCTCAACCACGCACAGCGATGCTTTATAGAACTTCAACAAGATATCAAACTCGATGCATTTCATTGTTTATTTGTGTTGTTAACAGCAATGCTCCATCTAAAAAACACTCCGTTTTTTTTTCCCCTTTTTTATTTATTCAGAAATTTCACCCACGTGTTAAAAGTCAACAGACGTGGCCACTACACACACACACAAAAAAAAAAATCAGCAAGTATATTTGTAAAAATCCATCTGTTTAATTAGCTATAAAGCCCAAAAAAATCTTTAATCTGCTCCGGACATTTGAGGAAGTGCACAGTCCTATTGAGCACTTAGACATGCACACAGACCTTTAACCTGCTTTCCAAACTAAAATTTGACCGTCCCTGGACTTATGAAACACTTTCAGGATTTACACTCTGACATCCTTTCCTCCTCCTGAAAAACCATATTCGACTCATGTGTTTGTCCTGTTCTGGACCATTCACTCAAAACAAATAACCCAAAGTGGACCCATATGGAAGTTCTGGTTTTACCTCATCTTATACCCATATAAATGGTGGTTAATTAAGAAAATACAGAGTTTGCAGAGTGAAGTCCAGCAGATTTATTATTCCAAAACCACAGAAGCAGCAGGCAGAGCTGCTGCTGCTGGCAGGTTCTCACCGCTCGGGGAATATTTACCAAAGGGGTTTTGTTTGTAGAAAGTCCCTGTAACTCCACCCTGACACAGTTGTTTGCAGAGTTATGCCATGCAAACAGAAATTAAACAGAGATAAATTAATTCTCAAATACTATGCTTTATCCCTGGTAATTCTGAAGGTTCTTCATAACTGGACTGTTAAATATTAGTTTTTCCGCATGGTGTAAAGCAGGAAGGTTTTATAACATGACCAGCTTTAAATTGTGCTACATGAGTGACTGCAACAATGCCCTGAGAACATCTTGCTTTAACTGCTTCCTGTGCTTAGCAGAAGGTGTGGACTCACTATACACAACAAAACATCCTGTGTCAGGTTGTTGGCAAAAAAAAAAAAACAAAAAAAAAAAAAAAGTGAAGAGAAACGCAAAGACAACAAAAACAAAAAAAACAA
>VVAS01115557.1:0-11108 GCA_015103295.1 Ptychochromis oligacanthus
CCGATGCGGTATGGAATTCACATTCTTTATGATCGGCATGTTTGATTTGGCAAAGATTTTACGCCGAATGCCCTTCCTGACGCAACCCTCCCCATTTATCCGGGCTTGGTACCGGCACTACCAAGCCCGGAGTGCACTGGCTTGTGGCTCCTCTGTGGCTGGGTTTCCGCACGGTGTGCAGTGTCTCCTTAAAAAAAATTCTATGAAACTGGACAGGTGGAGGACAAAAAAAGTGGCAAAAAAAAAAAACTATCTACAGCAGATGAACATTATCTGAAAGTCATGTCCTTAAGAGTCAGAACAAACCCAGCAAAGACCTGACACAGGACCTGAGAGATGCATCTGGGCCTTCAGTAGATCTACTTCACTGACGCCTCATCACAATTGAAGGGTGGCTGTCAAGAAGCCATTCATTAGGAAGGGAAACAGGGAGAAAAGGCTGTGGTACACCAAAGTATGCCAAATTACACAAGAACTGGACTGAAAATCAGTGGGAACAGGTCTTATGGTGTGATGAATCCAGATTTGAAATTTTTGTTCCAAATGGTTATCAATATATATTGAGGAGGTCAGGAGAGAGGTACAACAGTGAGTGTCTACAGCCATCTGTAAAACACAGTGGAGGCTCTGTTTTGGTTTGGGGCTGCATGCCAGCCAGTGTATATTATTTTATTTCTTGATTGTTTCTGTAGCCCAGAGTATAAATGCTAATTAAAATCATATCATCAGTAGACAAGACTTTCAAAAGATCTCAATCTTGTCCTGCTCTCTTTGTTTTTCTTGCGTCGTCTGTTAAGTTCCCGGTGGCGTTCCTTGGTCCTACTCTGTGTGTGCTTGTATTCTTCATGCCTTTTGCTTCTCACCTTTTGGATTTCTCTTTGACTAGATTATTTGGACTTTGTTTGCTCTGGATTCTTGAATTAACCACATTAAAGGCTCAACTTTTATTGAACTGTCTGCATCCTGCATCTTACACTTAGGTCCTCAAGCATATTTACACTCACAGCCAGAGCTTTGTGTGACAGTATTAGTTCATTTATGCTTATATATGGGTTTTTTGTGTCTACAGTTATGTAAATTTGTAAAGTTTCCATATCGCACTTGTAAGCTGCATATTTAACTATGGTTGACCTCCTAATTCCAGCATCTAACCCAACACATAAGTCATCATTCAACTTGCATGGCAAAATCAAACATCCAAGTGAGCAGATTTATTTAGCCTTTCTAGAACAGCATGAAGACACAGGAGTACAGTAAGGTCAAGGAAAAGAAAAGTAAGTGATCAGTGTGCCGCTCTCCATCCTCTGCTGGTCTAAGCCTGACTGCAGGAGGGCCTGACTGCCAAGCAGCCTACATGGGAGGAAAAAGTGACTAAAAAGGCCTGAGATTTCCAGCAGCATCTGAGCAAAAGACCTAGACTCTGTCCAAAGCTGTGAAGGCATGAATGTGTTTTAGCAAAGGCCTGACGCATTCGCTCATTCACACGTCAAACAAGTTTCCCCTCAATGGAGAGCTCTTTCTTCACTGGCTCTGATTCAGTGGAAATGCAAATGTTAAGGCATTGCCTTGATTTGATGGAACTATTCATTTTGTCAGCTTGCCCTCCCAACCAAACCTCTGCATCCGACCCCACCCCCAACACCCTTAATGACGCTCACTAAATGAACCACGGCACTGTCATTCGGCCCAATGGTTTCCAATGCCAACCTGACATTCAGCTGTCCAGCAGATTGAAAAAAACATGATTAGTCCCTTACATATACACATAGTCCTTTTAGCAAATTCGGTATTGCAATAAAAAAGTTAAATGACTGAGTAAAACTTTAGGTTGTCAGGTACAACTTGAGAAATGTGTCAAAACGGAGAGGTTGTGAAAGCAAACCTGCATATATTTATACTTATTATTGTAACTTAAACTTAATAATACTTGATCATTTCATTTACTAATATTAAACCAATTCATAGATATCAGTATAGCTGGATACATAATATATGTGCAGTACCTTAGTGGGGAAGTATAAGATACCTTTTTGTACAGCCTCATTAGGAAAGAGACCTTTTTCTCTTTCAGGGGACTCAGACCTTAAAAAGGATATTTGCCCAGAATCAGCGAGTGTATTTTAAAGGCTCCTTTAGCTATAAATACTGTATAAGAATTTGGCATGGCACAAATAAACAAAAAAGAAACCAAGAAGAACTTTTAACCGGTCTGTAAGGAGGGTCTTCAAGCCCAGTGTCACATCCATACAAAACAGAACTAAATAGGGCATCATAATTTGCATCTAAAAAGACTACTAGTCTTCTTAAGTGTTGTGATTTCTCCCCAACAATGTAGTTTCAGTGAGGTCAAGCTGTTGTGGATATTCTACATTAATCCCTGGACTTTAATCTACTTCCTGTTACGCAAACTCTTAACCTGACACAGAGAACAATGAAGTCACACAAGAAAAGCCCGGTGAAACTTAAGCTTAACACGGTGCGGCGTGCACACGTGAGAGACACAACACTCTCACAAAACAGGCCTTAAATTCCCGCCTCAGGCAGGACACTTGCAGGTTCTGCATTTCCTTATTTGGAGTGCGAGAGAATGATTGGAGGAAGCGTGATGAAGCCACTTGCTGACAGTGCCAACTGAGGCAGGGCCACGGCAACTTTGTGTCAATTAGTTCAGTCGGGTGTGTGAAGCAGACAAACCCTCATACAGGTAGGTAGGCGTTGCTGTCGGGAAGAGCCCTGGGGCCACTTGGAACTCAAAGCCAATTGATTTGACAAGGCATGTTAATGACCCAGATTCTCAGTAGCTAGTGCAAGGTGTGGTAGCGAGAGGGAGGAGATGGAAAAAATTTTCTGGACTGCTCTTCTACAAACACAAATCTGTCATCACACCTTTATGTAACTAAACAAACTCCAGTTTTATTATGCTTATATAAAATGTGAATCCAGAGTCTGTCATAAAGGAATTACAGGTTAAAAACAAAGACGAGCAAATCATATTTGACAGGCAAGTTAAATGCTATAAAATCCTACAAGTGTGCAGCATACAAAGTTATATTTTAAACCAGTCTTTGTCCTGTTGCTTGGAAAGCACAGTCATAAAAACTGCCTACTCGACAACCTAATCTTTCAACACAGACTGATGACTCAGGATCAACCTGCGTCCTCCAGCTGCCTGTCCAGGGCTGGCTTATCTTTGTTGATGAAAAAGAGCCATCATGTGGTTGAAGAAATGTACTGCAGCTCACTGCAAACAAATGTAAACTAGCTACTAAAATATACCCATATAGGCCAGGGGTTTCTTAGTAAAGGAAAGAGGAAGCTGTGTTGTTACTGATGATTTTTGCCATTACTTCTGATTAATTGCGCGATAAAACATGTTTATGACAGAGACGTGCTCAGAAACATGAAGTGTATAATGTAGGTCACTGCAATTTACACTCTTTAATAAATGGGTCAAAATATAGTATTGATATTGATGGTTAGTATTAAAAATAATGTTTTAGGCAATAAGGCTCACATAAGTCTCTGTGTGCTGGTCCACTACTATAGTTTAGATGGAAATATGTTAACTAGTACGTCTAATACAGTAGTGTGCAAAAGTCTTGGGCCACCCCTCATTTCTTTATATTTCGCTAGGAAAATGGGAAATCAGTGCAGTGATTTATTGAAACATTTTCAAACATACATGGAAATACAGTATATAATGCGTTTGTACAATTCTGACAAGTTTGAAAGTCAATGTTTGTATGAGCACCATGATTCTTCAACACAGCCTGAACTGTGTTGGAGACAAGCTTTCTTCTAATTTCTTTTAGTAGACTTCAGGAGTAGTCTTCAGGCTTCTTGAAAGACATCAAAGGTCTTCTTTGGTTGTTGGCTGCCTTTTGTTTCATTCTCTTGTCAAGATGATCCCACACTGCTTCAACAATGTTGAGGTCTGGGGAGGCCAGTCCATGACTGATAGTGTTCCATTGTGTGTTCTTCTATCCAGGTATGCTTTTACTGCATTGGCAGTGTGTTTGGCATCACTGTCATGCCATTGCCAATCAGACTCTTTCCAGATGGTATTGCATGGTGGCAGTACTTTTCTGTGTTAATAGTTCCATTAATTTTTACAAGATCCCCAAATTCATCACTTGGATTGGATTCATCACTCCATAAGTAAGACCTGTTGCCACTGATTTTCACTCCAGTTCTTGTGTATTTTGGCATACCTCAGCCTTTTCTCCCTGTTTCCCTTCCTTAAGAATGACTTCTTGACAGCCACCCTTCCACTGAGACCATTTCTGATGAGGCTTCAGCAAACAGTAGATGGATCAACTGAGGGGCCAGATGCATCTCTCGGGTCTTTGTTGATTTTTTCCCCCCTATCTCTATAAACAAAAAAACGCTTCCATACACACAAATATTGTGATCAAATAAATACATTTAATCCCAACAACTGATAATTCATACATGAACAAAAACAAAATGAGTGATATACAGTACAGTTATTTCACTAAAAATCTGTACATTTTAATTTATTATTATTTTTTTTTTTTTTTTAAAAAAGCAACCATTACAGTACATGGGGGGAGTAATAATCAGCAGGATAAAATCTGAGTTGAACGGGGAAATTTTTGGACATGCACACTGGAGGTAAAAATACCAGATGTATCAACTTTAACATACTTTACATGCACACACAGAGACAGTGTCTCTGTACAACACCCTATGCACACAGTACTCCTTCACTCACATATTGCAGAGAATACACTTGCGTGTTCTTGTAATTTGTTCCATTAAAGCAGTAGTAGTAATTAGCTGCATACCAGTATTCATAATGTATTTCAGTGGATTTTAAAGAGAACAAGCTCAAAATAGCTGGACCATAAGATTATATTGCTTTTAAGCCTGTTGGTTCGCATATGAAATAAACATGTTAAATTCAAATTAAAATGAAATGGGGTTAAAAACATGAAATGTCCTTTGTTTTTTTTTTCAGTCTTTATGAGTTCTGCATACAGTTGGTTACTTTATATTTTGCATTGTAGCATAACAGTGGTTTTCCAGTTTTCAAAGTATCCACTGGGTGACAGCACTTCATCCTACCTTAGGGAGACAGTGAAGGGAAGCCACTGCATTTCAATGCTGCCGCACTGGTGAAGGTCACTGTTTTACAAAGTCCATCGGTTTCTAATAACTGCTGAAATCTGAGTTGATCTATTGTCAGCACAATGTGTTCTTCTTGGAGAACGGATGTTTTTCAGTCCTCTAGTACCTTGAAATCAAAGTATCTTGCCTCTTTTACACTTAAACCATCATTTCCTACATATGGAGGCAAGCGTATATATTTCTCAATCTTTCTGTCTCTAGAGAGGATCCATGCGGAGACTTACAGCCAAGGAGGGAACTGGCATTATTCTGTGCGTCACTTGTTTGTAAGACATGACAGAGTTTTGAAGATTTCAAAGTAGTTTTATCCTATCATACCACGTATGCACCTTGTCTCGCATGGCAGCATCCAGAGTAACACCAAAGAGGTGACTGTGTTTCTTCAGTAAATTATTAACAAAATCTGCTGTACATTTCCTCTCCTTCACTAACTCATCAAATTAAACAGTGGGGGGAAAAATTGTAACCTAAAGACCAATAATTCAGTAACTGTTTTAAAAATATGTGGACAAAATGTGTCTTACCAATGTAAATTTTGTTCTTGAAAATCAAACCTTCTCCTTCAGTGTCCATTCATGAGGTTTTCCGTTCACAGACATCACTTCTTCACAGCAAACATGTTCCACATGGAAACTATAATTTGAAAGGAATGACTATTGTGTTCCAGTGAATGACAATTAAGAAATGAGGCGTGCGTGACCTTGGCATATCGGAAACAACATTAAAGCAAACAAAATGCAGACAGTGAGCCATGAGCAGGTTTTTGAACAGCTGCAAAAAGGACATTGCCATGTGCTTTATGCTGACGGTCACGACTCACAACCATGACAGCAGAAAGGCGTCCCTGATGTTATGGAAAATGGACTGCATTTACTTAGCGCCATCATACAAGCTTGCACACAAACACACACACACACACAAACACACACCCAGTCATACACAATGGCGGAGAAGCTGCCATGCAAGGCCATGACCTGCTCACCAGGAGCAGTTGGGGCTTCGATGTCTCGTTCAAGGACACTTCATCATGCAGTCAGGAGACAACAGGCAATCAACCCTGATAACTGGCAGACCAGTTTGACCTTTTGAGCTACTACCATTTACACGCAAGCAGCAGACTAATTCAGTAGACACACAGTATGGCTGCTGAATGGGAAAAGTGTAACATTATATTGGAAGACAGTTTGTTCATGCATTTTTTTTTTCAGGCATTGTGGGTATTCACTAACTGCAGAAAAACATTCTTCATGACATAAGCTGGCACATGGCGCATTGCTTCTTGGGTGGACGGTATGTTCTCAAAGGTGCTGCATCCATGTATCATTCATGTAAGTTCAGTCACTGCTAACCAGCTCACTCTGGCACATCCTATCTCGTGTATCGCTACCAACAAGCTATGTGGAGGTCCTCGAAATCATTCAGAGCAGCCCCAAAACTCACAGTTTTGGGGCTCACTGCTCATGTTTAGCAGTGACTGAGCTTTCAAAATAAAATACTTGGACGCAGCACCTTTAAGCATCCTTTTGTAGCTACATTACTACAGTACTTTGAATAATACTAAAGGACAATATGTACATTTTAAAAAGGACTTCACAACTGAGCTACTTTTCATTATGATTCCTAGACAGCAAGCATTCTGCTTTAATATAGACTGATGTGCCCCTGAAAAACATTAATAATGCATTTGTTCTTGAATTAATTCCTTTACAGGACAATCATACATATTCTTTGCAACAACAGTTTTTTTTACCCAAAATCTGTGGGGCAGGAGAGAGTCCTGATCTCCTTAAGGTCAAGCCCACATGGAAATGGGTGGTGCGTTATGAAATGCAGCAAACACAGCAGCATGGAGTTAACGGTGTCCCTGCGTTAACTGTAGAGGACACAGTGTGTGATTTGGGCATTTAAAGCCCGAGTTAGGCGTTTGTTATCTGGTTCTTGTGATACTCTTTACAAGTCTGCACACCAGCCCAGTCTACACAGCTGTCTGTCTTCACCCCGTACAGCTGAGGGGGAGGACTGGGCTGGTTTGAATTGGTTCCTTCTATCAATTCCTTGATTCATTCTCCTTTAAGGTAGCCATTGGCATCATTTCCCATCCCCCTGCTCCTCTCTCTTCTCCTTCCAGCCCCTTGTCCGCCCCCAGCATCTGATCGATGGTTTGACCAACCATCCTCGGGCCCTTCGTGGAAGCGCAACCGCAGCGTTTTGCGGATGACCAGGCGCTCCACGATGAAGGATGCGCAGAACCAGGGCACAGCATACTCGGCCGTGATCAGTCCCATAAAGTTGTAGCGGAACTCAGAGTAGTCCCAGGGACAGGCGTTGAACTGGCGCAGCAGCAGCCCCGTGCCAAACTCCCACAGGTACGTCCATAACGTGTAGATGATGCAGCGCAGCAGCACGGGGCAGCGGCCGCGTAGCTTCAGGTACATCTGCTCCACAATGAGGATGCAGGTGCCATAGATGAAGAGCGCCCACACGCTGGTCACGCCAGGGAACTTCCAGTTGCAGTTGACCACAAACTCCCAGGCTGCAGTGAACATCACCTCACAGAAGTAGCCATGGATGGCATACAGGTACCAGCGTGAGAGTGCTGTCAGAGGAACAGGAGATTCCAGGGGCACCATCCTTCCTCCTCTTGCCTTCACACAGATTTTATGTCTATAGTAGGCCCCAGGAAGGGTTTAGGGAGATGCAGATCTGAGGGAAAAGGAGAGAAACAAAGATGACAAAAGATGACATTTAGGCAACAGGACACATTGTATCAATTCTAACAATTTTCAAGTTGTAATTCTTAGGATTCAATCAATTCCTGCTATAGTTATTCACTGTATTAACATTCATTAATAGTTTGTAGTGTTAGTGTTTAGAGATTGATATTTACAGATGAGGGATTAAATGCTCTTACTCTCTTTCAGTCCCATCAGTCCTATCCTAACTTTTTCATAATGTAAACTGAACATTTCCTTCACCTTTAGGGCATTCAACTGATGAAACACTGGTGGCTTTCATTGTAAAGAAGCCAAATGAAATGCACAGTATTTGTCATAGTCTGTGGTCATTTTCTGAATTTGTGCAGCAAATCAGTTTTGAATGTAACAGAATGTGGAATTTAATAGATAATAAATGAAGATTCAAGTATCAGGCTGCACACTTTCAACTGCCCAACCTGGTAAACTTACAGTGCTGCTGTGTGGAAAACTATACTGTTTGACATTCTGACATTCATACCTACTTCACATTGTAACTGGATAGTTGTGTGGAGGTAAGAGAGTAGGCAGGCATTACACTTTTCCCCTTTTTTCACTTGTTTATGAACTTGTCAGCACTTTTCATGAGTACCGCCCAGTGCAGCTCTATCAATATCTTCCTGGAGAGTCTGAAAACGTGCGTCCCTATTTCTGATTTTAAATGCCCCCTTCTGTTTTAGTGATGACACAGGCTTGGGGACTACAGCATTTTGCTGTTATCTTCATTAACAACAGTTTGCCAGGACTGATATCTTGAGGATTACAACTTTAATTGCAAATGGTGCCAAGCCATAGTTCAATTAAGGACAAGGTGATGAAACACTCTACTGACATCAGAAAGATTAAATTAGAGACTAGAGGGCTGCAGAGCACTTAAACTCTATGCCCTTCCCTCAGCTGATGCTATTTACTGAGTGACTGAGGGTGTTTCTTATGTAAGCTATAGCTTCATCATCTGACTACCTACATCATGCGCTCTTTTTCCAAATCCTGCAGCTTGACACACACAGGCTTTGGTATCGGGTATCAGAAGGCCCACGCAGGGCTAGATCCTTCCTCTATTTAAACACTGCATGTCCAATAAAAAAACACTGAAGGAAAACAGCATAATACTGATGGGTTCAAGGACCACATAGTTTATAAGGCCACTATGTAGATATCATCTGCTATACAATGCTTCCACAGGAAACTGTGTTGTACAAGCAACGATTATACAATGGATCATAACCGGTCTGTTACATACAAGCTCTGAGAGATGTTAGGAGTACAAAAGCTGGTTTGAAGAACAAAAGCTGATTTTTTTTTCGGCTCTTTATGCCTTCAAAGGTTTGCTGGGGCCCAGAGTGAGTCCATGGGGATTAGCACATTTCTCCCAAACAAGAAACAAGGGTTTCATGTGAGGAACTGGGCCACAGCGATGGACCAACTGACCTCCCTAAACCCTTTATACCATCTTTTCACTGGCTCCCTGGGAAACACTTTCCTTCTCATCCATTTCAGCAAGACTGGGTCAGCCAACAGTTTTCAAATATTGCAAGCATAAGCCTCAACTTTTTGAGAGAACTGGTTACCATTAATGGGTTTACTGCATCAGAACACAAGACAAGTTGAATACATAAGTAAAATACACTAACCTTTATGAAAATGAACAAGTAAATTCAACCCCTGTTCATTTAAGAGCTTAAAAGATTAGTAAATTAATGAAATCTCAGCACTTACTTTTAGAGTGGAAAAACATCAAAAATTAAACACATTCAGGCTTCTTAAATGGTATTGAACTACCGGGTATATAATGTGTGAACTGTTGCAGGCAGCAGGATTTTGTTTGGACAGAGCCAGGCTAGCAGTTTCCACTTCTTTCCACTCTTTGTGCTGAACTAAGCTGACTGAATTCTAGCTGAAGCCTTATATTTTGTTTTCAGACATGTTCAGTGTTGATCTTCTAATCTCACTCTCGGCATGATAATGAATTTACTAAAATGTCAAACCGTACCTCCATCTACAGACTATATGTGAAGGACTGGACGCAGCCACTTGGTCTATAAAATTAAGCCAGTGCAGAAGTGCCATAAACCTGCATTATTTTTAATAACCAGCACGGTCCGACAATTCTATTTGCAAAAAGAAGTTTGTATGAAGCCTATGTCAAAATGACTAATGATATATTGATGTATTTTCTCAGTAGGGGAGACAGGGGTAAGCTGATGCATGGAGCATGATGAACCATGCCTGCAAGCTGCCTCCTTCTAAAAGAAAAGAGGCATATGGTCACTGGCACCACCTATGCCTGACCCTTAACCTGGTTTACTTCCCACGTGATTTACAGCTTTTTCTTCTAAGACACTCAGCAGCAACATCAGAACTGTAAAACTCATCCTCCAGGAGTGGATGCTGCCTGACCAGGTAAATGCTTTTCTCACACATACAGTAGTGTGAAAAAGAAAGTTTTCATCACAGGACTCTATGTAGTCCTGTGAAAAGCTAAGTACACCCTTACTGCTTCCATAGGAATTAAGAGAGTAAGTAATTGATCATCAGCAAGTGTGAGCACCTGTATAAAAGCAGAAGTTTTGGCAGTTTGCTGGTCTGGTGCATTCAGCTGTGTGTTAACACAATACCACAAGGTGTTACAATGGTTACATTGTGGAGACAGTGTTATGCTATGGGCATGTATGGCTGCCAGTGGAACCGGGTCACTGGTGTTTATTGATGATATGACTGCTGATAGAAGTAGAAGGATGAATTCTGAAGCATACTGGGCTATACTCTCTGCTCAGATTCAGACAAATGCTGCAAAACTGATTGGACAGTGCTTCACAGTACAACTGTATAATGACCCAAAGCATACTGCAAAAGCAACCCAAGAGTTTCTCAAATCAAAGAAATGGGATATTTATTAAAACTAAAGGCAGAGAGCCACAAATTAAGCAGCAACTGAAGGTAGCTACAGTAAAGGCCTGGGAGAGTATTCAAGGGTGGAAATACCCATGTCCATGTTCTAGACTTCAGGCAATCACTGACTACAAAAGATTATCACCTACGTATTAAAAATAATCCTTATATTTAAGCTTATACCAAATACTTTTGAGCCTCTAAAAATTGAGGACTATGTATAAAAATGGCTGTAATTCCTAAACAGTTAATGCAATACTTTTGTTAAAACTCTTGAATTAAAGCTGAAAGTTTGCTTTCAATCAAATCTTG
>VVAS01115560.1:0-11840 GCA_015103295.1 Ptychochromis oligacanthus
CGATGCCACAAGGAAAAAAAAAAGACCAAAACAAGACACTCAAAACAAGATAAAACCCAGGGACAGATACAGAACAGACACAGTCATCAGCTTTACATTTGAGAAGCTAGCCAGTATTCTTTTGACATTTTGCACATTGAACATATTCAAGCGGTTACTATTAAAGCAATTATTAAATTCATTATTTCCCAAAATAAAACCACCCAGATTATGACCTGACCCATATTATATTTTGATCAGTTTAGTTTGTAAGATGGTGACTTAAACAGTTTTGGCAACCTAAGACATTAAAGGTAGCAATTATCTCTTCTGCAGTCAGTAATTTTACTGGCCATTTTTGACACCACAACAGACTTACCTTGCTCCCTCACATGGCCATAAGCTCTTAACCCTCCAAATAATTATGAGGGGTGTCCCACTCCAGTAGATGACAGCTGAAAGAGTTTAGTGCCTCTTTAAAATGGAGGTCAGAGACATTTTTTTTTTATTCTAAGCTGTTTGATGACACAAACACCAAAGTGTACAGTAGATGAAAGACACTGACCATGATTGCACCATTCCAGCCCTTCTCACTGTAGGCTTGTTCTGATGTTACCCTGTCATTTACCCTGTCTGCCAACCCTTCTCTAGTGAATTAGGCCACAGTGTCTGTCAGCTGGACTACAAGCAGCCAGTGTTTTGGATTATGTTACACTGGGTCAGTGTTGCAAAGGTTTTGTACCACTAACTGAGACCACAAAGTCTCACAAATAGGAAAAAAAATGGCCTCATGTCCATAATAGATGGAGACAATTGGGTAATGTTTTTTCACAGTGGTTGCATTTTTCTGTCATATTCATTTATATTTCCCATTTCCTTAGCTGAATAGTTAAAAAAATAGTAATCAATGGCAGGCCTTCTTCTAGAAAACAGCGTTGCCATAAGTCAAATGACAGACAAAAAGTCAGCAAGTTTATTGGCCTCAGTAATACTTCTGGGTATTTTTGGGAACAACTTGTCTTGGATATTATTGGTTGGGCATCTTCGACATCCCAGAAGCATCCAAGAAGTTCTAGAAACTTGCAAAATAGTGACATAAATCATGGTTTGTTTTGGTTGTTTATATTGTTATGACTGCTGATTATAGAATAATGTGTGTCCCTCCAAATGGTTGTTATTTTCCAAGCTAATGGCTGTGATCAGTAAGGCTAAAACAGTTATAGCACCAGAATTTTATCATGACATTTAAAGCTCCACAATGTAACTTCATCATATATATTTTCATGTCATATATTCAGTGTTAACTGTACAGCGTATTCATGCATCTGTGGCGCTTTATGACAATGAATATGAAACATCAGCAAATTTTAACACAATCATAAAAGTAAATAACGAGAACGGAGTTAGAATAATGAGTGAAAAATATTTCACTTGCTCATATATTGGGAAAACTTTCAGCTCGCACTGACATAAAAAGAGCTGGATTTGGTGTAGAGAATAAGTCTTGCTGTCAACCACATAATGCAACACATTATATCCACTGCAGCTGAAACGTGTTTTCCCTGTTGACACCCATAAAAAAAGAGAGGCTAATTTTAGTTGCCTGACTTCATTTAACTGAGTTTGGGTCAGCTTAGATTCAACAGGGTTAGATATTTTTATTTAGTTCTAAATGAATGTATAAACATTTCTGGGTGATTAGATTAAAAAAAGTCATTAATTTCCAACTGAGCAATCTTATAATTTGTTCTTACCACTTGAAACGACTCATTTAAGCATTTCTGAAGTGGCACAAATACATCTGACCTTTGAGCTAGAGACTGCAGTTTAAGGGCGTTTCCACACTTACAGTTAATTTACTCTGGTCCTAATTAGTTGATTAGTTTATGAACTTGTAGCTTTATTTTATGTGGTTTGGTTTCTTTTCACACAGAGAAAACTCCAAGCAAACCAGTAGCAACAAAAAGTAAATACAGGGAGAAAGTGCTGAATAACATGGATAATTTACTCTTAACATTCGTATTTATCTGGGCAATATTTCAGCCAAACTGTATGTAGCAGGCTAGATGCTACAGTTTGTGTTCTCTGAACATTGGTGGTACTCTGAGGTATCCCAGAAGCATAGCCTACCTGGCCAGGGAAAGATGTTTAGCTCAAACGTACAGCATACACATGGTAGTTGGGTTGGATCGAGCTTGGGTCAAGTTCTTACCGTACGCAAACCACTCTGGAGTTCGTGTGGAACCGGACCGAGACCACTTCCTCCTAAGGGTCCCAGTGGTCCGCACCAAGTGCAATTACTGTGTTCATATCTGCACAAACAAACCGCACCAAGGGGGAAAATGAACCAGAGTTTGATTTAAACGGACTAAACAGCGCAGGTGTGAAAACACCTGAAGTATCCTTTGAGACCATTTTAAAGTTTTGTTTTCACTAACTGTTTAGCTACTTTTAGGCAGCACAACTAATTTGTCAAAACAAACAAACAAACAAACAAACAGAAAATGTTCACAACGTCAAACTAAAATTAGAAAGCTAAATTTTCTAGGTTACCACAGTGAAGAGTTCTGGCCTACCTGGTCTACAGTTTACAACAGCAGTGCACCTTTGCATACACATTTAACTATGGGTTGTAATATCAGCTTGCCTTAACGAACACAATACACATAGCAAGGGTAAAAGATTTTTGGGAAAAGGATGGCTTATTACTTATGGAACCTATTACAGTTACTTGGGTTAAGGCAAGCATATTTATGATTAAAAAAAATGATACTTTATGTGGCTCTGAAATTAGTAACACTTTGGGTGCGTCACAAATAGGTTTTTGTTTACTTTATGGTTTCTCTAATAAACCAGACATTATTCATGCACTGCATGTAAGACAGAACAGTATATTGTCTGTGTGAATGTGTCTGTTATAGTACTGTATAAGGAGCCCACTGTTCTCATAAGCCGCCACGTTCTGAGCAGTAGCCTGTAGTTCTTGGAGGAATGTCAGTAATTAGCTCAGTAATCAGAAGCTTTAGGAAATCTGCAGGAAAACTGGCTTTATTGCTATGCGAAGGCCTTCTGTCTGCGCTACTTTCTAAAAGGTTGGTTTTACTGTGATGTGAGAGCTCAACATATCAACAGGTCACAGTATGAAGCAGAGGTGGGAGTAAGTCACACATTTGCATGTCCCAGCTTCAGTTCTCGTCTTCACCTTTAATTGTAAAGCAAGTCCCAAGTTACTGTTGTGAGCATCAAGCAAGTCAAATCTTTGCTCATTATAAAATGGATATCGGGGCTACACACCCCTTTAAAGGTCTTACTTTTCACTAGGTCAAGGTCTGCCAAAGTCATTAGATTAGATCAGTTTAATGTGGATTTCCTCCAATCAAAGTTGAAACAAATGGGTTATATTTTCAGGCTATTACAAAATGGAAAATGTTTAAATATACTTAATAGACAATTGAATAGGCCAGAAGCATTTAACAGTTACTTTTATCTACAATTTAATAAAAAATAAACTGTGTGTGAGACATGCCTGACTGGCTTCAAGCACTTCAGTGCTAAATCATGTAACCCATGTTAGACTCCCCAAAAAGGTTTTGTCGTTCAAGAAAATGTTGATCAATAGGCAATCAGCAATATAGAGGGGCTCTAAATCATCAAACTGTACAAGCTGCAAATAGCAAACAAAACTAGCTTTACCTAATAAATTATTTATCATCATTTACAAATAGAATAGAATCCTCCAATGCTGTTTCTCGAGAGGATTCTGTTTTTCTTTATTAATGAGCAGCTGGCTTTCACCCACCTCCAGAGGACTCATGATGCAATTTCTCATTGTCTTGACTGATTTGTAGTACAAGCTTCTTTGATGTAAGGACCATTGTTTGGATGGTGTAGTCCTCATGGGATCTTCAGGATGTTCTGCAGAACTTTCTTCTGGGTTTTGAGTACAATATAGTATGTGCCTGTTTCTCTCTCAAAGCATCTCTGTGCTTTCATTGTTTGTGTGCATGAAAAAGAGAACAGAAACGAGGCAGCTCTTATTAGCTACATCAACTTGGAGTGCTGTATTTGTGTCAGGGCTCCCACTCACACTCAAAAATTACAAAAAGCAGTGATGAACAGTCTGTTTTTTTGTCCACAAAAGGCTGCAGTGTCAGATGAGCCCAGGAGGATTCTTTCTCACTCTCACAGTCTGAACTGAAGCCAGACAAATGCGACCATAGTGACTCAGCAAGCAGATGAATTCACACCAACGCAAAATACTCCAAACTCTCCCTCGCCTCTCACTGTCAGGCTCTTGCAAGCAGAGGAGATCCTGAAGAGGAAACCTCTCTTTGTGTGTATGTGTGTCCATTATCAAGGCAACCCATCTCCCCTCGGGTCTGAGTGCTTCTCCAAGGTGTACAGTACAGCTAGCCAGTCTGAGCAGAGAAAGGACTCCATTCTTCTACCCCTCCTGACTCACAGCAAAATAGCAACACTACCTCGATCTCTGGTTTCTGTGGTCCTTTTGTCTCGCGCCACCGATTGAGGGCACAAAATGGGTCTGGAGGGAACCCAACACGTTTCTCATTGCTCCTGTCAAAGCTATAGTCACAGGAATGAAAAAAGGGGAGCTGTTTTCATGAAGACATGAAGATTGAAAACTCAAATATGCATTTATTAACTCATTGTGCTCAAAAGAAATTGTGTTTTTATATAAATTCTTTGCATTTTTTTTTTATCCCCTTGCCTTTAACCTGAAAGGAGATACCTTACCACCATCTGCCTGTAACCTTTAAAAAGATATTTTCCACTTACACTTGAAACTGTCCCAGGTGGGCTGCCCAGTAAAGAAATGCCACTGACCCAGTAATGTGAGCAGGATGCCTTCCTCTGAGTAGTTCTGCTATACAAGCATTGGACCAGAATATTACAGAGGCCAATTGCAGCAGAGCCTTGTAACCGGAGCTTTATGGTGAAAGAATGTTTCTGGTAAACACAGCTTTGCTATTAGATACGTGTGGTACCAAATCTGACCTTCACTATCAAAGGGATACACTACCTGTGCAAGGTCACATGCCAACAGCTCAAAGGATTACTATTTGCGGGTATGTGTAACTGCATGTGCTTGTATTTGTAGCTTAATCACAAAATGTGACAAAATACAGACATACATTTAGCATCCATACAGATGCATCCATAGACTGTGTCAGTGCACTGCATTGACACAAATACCTGCTAATTAGTACTTACATATACATAAAATAGTACCAGAGGAAATAAAACTGAACTTCTTAGACAACCTGTTCAAATAATTGCAAAACAAGCCACATTATTTGTAAGATAATTAGACGAAACATTCATCTAAAAGTCACCAACACTACGAGCATGGTCGAGAGGTCCAGTTCAGTGACTTGAGTTAGCAGAGTTGATGCTTAGCAAAAAGCTAGTGGCTGTAGCTGTCAGTACCCAGCGGTGAATCAAAGTGAACATATGCTTAATCATGCATAAATATAAGCATTAATACAATTTAAACGGATATGTACAGGTGTCCCAAAGAGAGAAATTAGCCATGGAGACCAAAACCATTTTTTGTACCAGACAAGTAAACATGTTTACTTCTGCTGTAAAATTGGGCAATTTAGATGTCTGAGGGAACTGACTCAGTTTAGGAGCCAGCCTCTACATTTATTTCAAATCTCCAAAAGATGCCAAAAAATGAATTAATTAACCGATTTTAATCATTATTCTATGCACTATATAATGTGTGAGTACGCACATGTACTGCTTAGGCTATCCTCCATCAAGATGGCTTCACAAATGCCTCTTACAAGCCTGTGTGTCCACCTGACAGATTTCTGCCTACTTGTGAGCCAGTTTTTTTCTCATCAACTTTGGCTACATCTGTCGCACAGCCTGGCATTAATCCATGGATGGAAGGCTTTTGCAGCTTGAGTGGAAACCTGGGTCTGTCCTTGCCCTGTAGCCCACATTAGCCACTTCTGTAAACCTTGTCATAGTGTCAACGGGAGAGACTGGAGTCTCCCTGTTTCTTCTTGGTTCTTTCCTGGCGTAATTTGCCCAGAGGAGCTCCTCCTCACAGGCCCTTGACAACAGAGCAAGATGGGTATTTCTGTACTGTTTCAAAAAATGTCTAAAAAATGTCTCTTTTATGCTGGAAGACACCAGCATAAAAGAGAAAGTAACAAATATACACTCACTGGCTCTCTATGTGGCATGGATTCAACAAGGTGCTGGAAACATTCCTCAGAGAGTTTGGTCATGATATTGACGTGACAGCATCACACAGCTGCTGCAGATTTGTCAGCTGCACATCCATGATGCGAACCTCCCATTCCATCACATCCCAAAGGTGCTCTATTGGATTTTGATCTGGCGACTGTCGAGGCCATTTGAGTGCAGTGAATCCATTGTCATGTTCAAGAAACCAGTTTGAGATGATTTGAGCTTTGTGACATGGTGCGTTATCCTGCTGGAAACAGCCATCAGAAGATGAGTACACTGGTACATGTTCAGCAACAATACTCAGGTAGGCTTAAAACTGAGCCTTAACATTGTTTAAGTTAGTACCAACTTAAACAATGCTTAGTTGGGACTAATGGGCCCAAAGTGCCCCATGAAAATATCTCTCTCCATGAAACCACCAGCAACCTGAACCATTGATACAAGGCCGGATGGATCCATGCTTTCATGTTGTTTATGATAAACTCTGACTCTACCATCCAAATGTCGCAACAGAAACTGAGACTCATCAGACCAGGCAACATTTTTCCAATCTTCTGTTGTCCGGTTCTGGTGAGCCTGTGTAAACTGTAGCCTCAGTTTCCCATCCTTAGCTGATGAGAGTGGGACCTAGTGTGATCTCCTGCCGCTCTAGCCCATCTGTTTCAAGGTTTAATGTGTTGTGTGTTCAGATATGCTCTTCTGCATAACTTGGTTGTAACAAGTGGTTATTTGAGTTACTGTTACTTCCTGTTTGCTTGAAGCAGTCTGGTCAATCTCCTCTGACCTCTGGCATCAACAAGGCATTTTTGCCCAGTGAACTGCTGCCCACTGGATATTTTCTCTTTTTTGGACCATTCTCTGTAAATCCTAGAGATAGTTGTGGGGGAAAATCCCAGTAGATCAGCAGTTTCTGATATTCTCAGACCAGGCACCAGCCTGTTGGCCTGCTGAGCCACCAGGCTTGAAATACACTGATTGAAACCCTGTTTGGTCTCAAGAACCAAAGAAAGGCCAACTATAATAGCAACACAGATCCATCCATCCATCCACATTAGTGCATGTGTGGAAATCTGTCTGCTATCTCTAATATTTAAAACTTCTGTGTGGAGAGGGAGTCAATTTGTGGTCAACAACAGAGAATACTTCCTGCAGGTGGTCATTCATTGGTAGGAGTGTTCGAACAGAAGACATCATGGACATAGTGTGAGCTCTCTTGTTCATGCCAAAAGTCTTCATGTTGTAAAAATAGTAAAAGCTTATGTGTTAGTTTTCAGTATTAATATCCAGTGTTTGTTCATTAATATTACAGTGGTGATATATTCATCCATGTGGATGGATGGATATTGTACACATACAATGTGTTTTCAAAGCCATGCCTGAGTGAAGGAGGTTCCTTTTTTTTTCTTTCCTTCAGTGCAGTGTACTTGTCCTGCACCCTTGGCAGAAAAACAGTCCCAAAGCATAATGCCTCCACTGCCATATTTGATGGTATGGATGGTGTTCTTGGCGAGTCATAGTCAGCATTCTTTTCCCTGCAAAGCAGCAAATAGACTAATGCTAAGCAAGTCAATTTTGGTCTCATCCAACCACATCACATTCTTCCAAGTCTCATCAGAATTGTTCAGGTGTTCATTGCCAAACGTCAGACAGGCCTGAACATGGGCCTTCTTGAGGTGGGGTACTTTGCGGGCATTGCAGGAATTCAAGCCATAATGACAGTTTGGTCCCATCTGCTTTGGGATCATTACCAAGATCTTCCAGGTGTAGTTCTGGGGTTATGTCTCATTGTTCTTATGATCATTGATGCTGCCGAGATGCTGAGATGAGATATTGCGTGGGCAATATCTCATCTCAGAAGGTGATTGACAGAAATTTTGTCTTTCTTCCATTTGGGAATAATCAAACTAACATTTTCTCACCAAGTTGCTTTCTGATGTTCTTGTAGCCCATGCCAGGCATGTGAAGGTCAGCAATCATGTCCCTAGACAGCTCTTTGGTCTTTCGCCTGGTGGTGAGGTTGAAAATGTAGACAGGTTAGGGACCCAGGTGTACTATTCAACAAAGTGGTGCAAATAACAGTGAATGCTGGTAACAGTGTTAACTGTCATTCCTTATGTGTCTGCCAGTGAAAACTTATGTTGGATAGTATATGTGACAAACAAATACTTATTCCCTCACTAACATACACAAAATTTAATTGATAAGTTAAATAAACCTACTATTAAAATTATAGCCTGCTCATTTCTTTTTAAGTGGTTAAAACTGTGAATTCAAAAGGGGGTCAAATACTTATTTTCTTTACTGTCTGTGAGTTTCACTCCCCTCATTAGCCTCAATTATCACATTTTAACTTGTACTAAAATTGAAAACTAAAAATGAAAAAAACAACAACATTTTGTGCCAAATGAAAAGTACTTGGTAGTTTTTTTTTTGTTTTTTTTTATATTGACCTTCCAGTGATAGTAAGTTATCTAATGATGGCAAAAGAAAAAAGTTCAAGGTATCAGCAAAGTTAAGTTCAGTTTGACTTTTTAAATGAAAAAAAATATCCTCAGTACTGCTCTGCAAACAGAAGGCTCTGCCTTCTGCCTGCAGCCAAGCCTACAGGCATTTACTCTGTTCAGCCAGAGTTAGAGAGCAGCGAGCAGCTAGCTGTGCGTTCTTGTGGTTTCTTACTGAGATGGAGGCTGTGTCAAAGAAATGACAACAAAGACAGTGTGTTGCCTCTAACCTCTCTTAATGATCATTCATACGCAAGTATAGCTAAAGATTAAGTTTGGTCTTGTATAGTTATATCTGGACAGCTAGCTTATTTTGACATGTATGGTGGTGGCCAATGATTTAGCTGAATTGAATATGTCACATCAAATCTGTGTGTGGCACATTTAAACACAGCAGATGTTAACCAAAGTGCAGTACAGCAAGCAAAAATAAAATAGAAAAGTTAAAAAAGTTTAAAGCAAACAACACTAGAAACAACTATAAGCAAATACCATTGACTGTAGGCCACAGACTTAACCTTCTGAAGTGCTGTTAAACCTCTACAGTTGGTCTGCTGGCTGTTACAGTCATTACTAAACATGTGATTCTACAGTCACATTAATGTGCAGCTGTGTCATACTGATACAGATAGTGGAGGTATACCATATGGGCACACAGTGTCTTTGCTGTGGCAGGGACACTGTGTTTGAAGCTGAGACTGTAACTCGACACAAGGCCAAGGGCAGGAGGAATTACAGGCCATCGGATAAACATAAGCTGTAGAGCAGTAGCAGGGCGTGCTCCCTTCAGGAAATTAAAAGCCAATGCCTCTTCCTTCAGTCTGCCCATCTTCTCTCATCTGCTGCCAGTTCAGTTAATGAATAGCACACTAATAGCGTCTGGGACTCTTCTTATCTGCTGTTGTCTGTATAGGGCATTCACCTTCACACAGTGTCAAACAAGTGCAACAAAAAGAACACTGCAACTAATATCTCACTGGCATGAAGGGGATCATGGCATTGACATAATGAGTACTGTACCATGTCTTGGTAGTTATTTGCTGTAATCTGTAGGTGCATTGTCAAAACACGCAGTGAGTAATAGCTGCAACAACTTGGTAAGACTGCTGCCTTTTGTATCACTGACATTATGATGATTCAGTTTTCCCTTTTGATGAAGTGAAAAAAAACCCACCCTGTCTTTCTCCCGGGGAATGAATAAGGAAAGCCTTGCATATAACAAAACATCTCATTGGATTTGAGCCTTTGAATTCTTTATAGAAGTTACTAAAGTTTAGTTAGTTTAAATCAAATCAAATTAGAATTTGATTGGATAACTGTTGAGGACTGTTGACCACCTTTCTGTTATTATTAGATCAAGAGGGAAACGTAAACAAACATTTCTTAATGCCCCAGCAACTATGCCCAAGAGTTAGGTAGCTAGTTGCCTCTAAATCATATTTGATCAGAGTATTTTTCACCTCTGAGTTCAAAGATATACCACTTAAACTTTAGGAAAAGAAGGAAATTAATATTGATAGAAAATTCTATATTTTGATAACATGCTTAGTGAAACAGCATTTGAACTTGAAAAATGTCTCTCTTTTACAAAGCAAAAAAATAAAATAAAAATAAAAATAAAAATATGGGTGCAAAAGAACATTTAGGAATAAATTTAAGGTTGTTCCTTATGAATAATCAGTAAAACGAAAGAAACAATCCAGTGGAGAGACAAGAAAATCTGTTCTAAATTCTGAACATTTTCAAAAACAACTCACTCTTGAAAAAGAGATTTGGCCTCATTGTGGTTAAGCTGGATAGTGGAGGACTTGTATATTAAAGTCAAGGAGAAGATGTGCTTAGTGTTTCCACACTGCAGAGTAAAAGCAGGCTTCTGGCATAATTCTTAAAGCAATAAAATAGGAAACAAGGATGAATTTCATCTATAATGGAATTCTGGTCACATAGCCGGCTTTGCCAACATGGTCCTCTCTGCTATGGAGCATTCAGCTTTTTCACTTTTTCTGCTTTACATGTGACCGGAAGACAATGGGGGAAAATAAACAGAGGTAATGCACAAAACACACCACACAGATGTGACAGAGCTGGAGAAATTTTGTGATACGTGTTTGTCAGTGACTTAAAAAAATGTTGTGATTATAATGCATGGTTGCACATGAAAATGATCTAAAATGTTTTTCAGTTGCAACTTGCATTTATTTACATCTCATTTTATTGCCCACGAGACATGAATATGTAAGAGCAAGGATGTATGACATCCTATAATTATGTTTTTTTTTTTTTTTACCTGGAGCTGTGCGTCAAAGATGATGAAGGTCGTCTTTTTTTCCATCAAAATATTTACTGCCTGTTTAAGTTCACCAGGTGCAGTCAGCTCAGGGGTCAGAGGTCAGAGCACATCTTAGCCAGGAATCCCATCATGTCTGCCAACAATGACAGGAACCGTATTGTTCTCTATGGGGAATTACTTTATGAGGGCTTACAGAGGGGAATTATAGAAATGTAGCCAAAGTGTTTATGTGATTGCATGGCAGTTATGTCACTAAGCCTGATCAAATCAAAAGAACAACTTCTTTGTTTTACTGATTCCATGATTATTGTAGTTCTCATAAAATAGTTGTAAAGCTGTGGTTTTGAGTTGCTGCAGGGCCTCTGATTTGGAAAACACAAAGTTCAGGAAAATCCTGGCTGTTCCACCAAGTGTCCCAAAGTGTGTTGTTATAAAATGGTCACTCATATCTATCAGTGACATCTATCTGTTTGACACTTAAAACTTCAACTGGAGAGATTTAATTGTGGCATTACTGAGAGTGGATTTCAGTGGTTCATCTTATAGGTATTGACAAATATTTTAAACGCAAGATAGACTAGACAGATAAAGTTCATCTGAGAAAAGCACTCAGTTGTGTGATTATTGACTGACAACAGTTAATCATTAATCAGCGCAATCATTCATACAGCTAAAATCCAGGACATTTTCAGATTCCCATTTTTTTATGCAAGTATTCATTGCTCCTCTTTGTTTCATATGGTTATAAACTAGAAAGCTTTGGGTTTTGTGCCACAGGTCCAAGTAAATATTTAAAGATTTCCACTTGGGCATGACATTTAGTTACAATGATGATATAAAGACTG
>VVAS01115570.1:0-10351 GCA_015103295.1 Ptychochromis oligacanthus
CCTCCTCTCATCTAGTAACTCTTCTCTCTACTTTTAAGACTAGGCTTAAAACGTTCCTTTTTGGTAGAGCTTATAGTTAGGACTGGATCAGGTGACCCTGAACCATCCCTTAGTTACGCCGCTATAGGCCTAGGCTGCTGGGGGCTTCCCATGATACACTGGGTGTTTCTCCTTCATTCACCCCTTTTTACTCTTCATACATTTATAATTCACTTTTCATTTATTCATCAGTTTTATTGAAAACTCTGTCTCTCTTCCATATTGTCTCTTTTGTCCTATCTCCCTCTCCTCTCTTCTGTTTCTCCTCAGCTCCAACTGGCCGCGGCAGATGGCTAACCCCTCCCTGAGCCTGGTTCTGCTGGAGGTTTCTTCCTGTTAAAAGGGAGTTTTTCCTTCCTACTGTCGCCAAGTGCTTGCTCATAGGGGGTCATCTGATTGTTGGGGTTCTCTGTCCATTATTTTAGGGTCTTTACCCTAAAATATAAAGCGCCATGAGGCGACTGTTATATAAATAAAATTGAATTGAAAAATTGAATTGAATAAAAATGTCCAAAATTTTGACTGGTACTGTACATGTATACTGGTGTGATTCTTCCTCCCGTTTTTACATAAGTTAAAAATAAAATTAAAATGGGCCAGTATACAATTATGTGTAATATTACCTTTTTATGAAATTCCATTTTGTGGCTGAGGTATTTGGCAGACAAAGCAACAATGTGCCCATATCGATCATGCAAGTTTCCCTGGAAAGAAAAAAACAAAACAAAATATGTATTTGATTAGATTATAATCATTACATTTAAATTAGATGACTTTATTTATGCACCAACCCAGCCACTAAATTACAAAACAGATATTTGAATTAATTATTAGATAAACGCATATTGATGAGCCTAAATATGGGCAAACAAAACCAATAGCAATAGCACGCGACAAAAACTTTCACATTATGCCAAAAATACTGCCCAAATTTTAGAAATCAAACCATATCTCAGATTTGTCATGGTGTGAAAGAAAGGTGCACACATCTACAGATTCTTTTACAAAATCTCAATATACATATACAGATGGAGATACAGCTTCTCAATAAACCAATAAAAATCCTTAGCACAACCTTCAAACCAAAGCATAGCTTGTATTCTCTAGTTTGAATACAAGCTGTAGCTTGACTATGGCAGCTACTCACCCAAAGGGTGCCCATATCTTTCACGTTACGGCAGTATCTGTAAGAATCTGTAACAACCTGTAGATCAGACAGACACAGGAGATTACACATCACCAACCTGATAAGGAAGTGCAATGGGGGAGGGAGAGGTAAAACAGAATATGAAGGAAATGCAGAAACTGAACTTACATTTCTGTGTCCGTCCCTGAGGATTTTGTGCACCAGATAGCAAAACTTCCAGCTCACCATGGAGTTGCTTGATAGAGGCAAGTTCAAGGCGTAGGACCAGAAGGTGGTAGCTCCACCCTCCTTATGAGTTCCCATGATTATATCTTCACAGCTGTCAAGGAGACTCCCAAGTACCAAAGCACAAGATGACAGAAACATTCCACAGCATATACTGGACACTTAGTGATGATCTCAGTGGATTGTCAAACTCTGTCTGAAAAGTGAAGTGGGTGTGGCACAGCCTTAAACCAGCATTTTTAATGGCCAGCAGGGTGGTGACTCCTGTGATTGCAAAAAGCACTCAGACTGTATAGAGGTCTATGAGAAAACACTTAATTTATAACCTCAGTAAAATCTTTCCTGATACATTCATTTCCTCAGTCACTAGTTTGAAATCTTACTGAATACGATATGTTTATTTTGTAAATTACGGCCCCATTTAGTCATAAAGTAGGACTGGGTGATTCTCTGCATTTTAATTTCAATTATGATTTGGGCTTCCAACCATTATGAAAAAAATCCTCTGGAAAATGATAAGTCTTCTGCATTCATTTTTGCTATTAGGCTCTCATTCTTTTCTTGGGCTGTAAATAAAGTGAACCCTTTTCTTTAGAGTGATGTACTTGCGCCCCTCTCTGTGGCTGAGAGCTTCAGTCATTCTCCCTGTGCCTACTGCCAAGGTCTCCTGATAGCCCACTGCCTCTGGACTATCAGGAGCAGTGGACCCTGCAGACTCCCTGTGAGACCGGTGTTTGCCCATGTGAAACAGGTTCAAAAACACCCCCTAACCAGGACATAACTCCCCTACCGGACGGACCTGTATCCGCCACTATGTCATCTCACCTCTTTTTATTTGTTTGTTTTCTTTTAGCATTTAGCTAAAAGGCAATCTGTCTGAATGGGTCTGTTTTCTATTTCCAGGAAGCCTGGAAAGCAGCGGACCTGCTAGTAGATATTAAAAAAAGGATACTGCGCACATGTTTGTCTTTGGGTGGTGTTTCACCTGAAGCCACAGCTTTGCTGATGCTGTAGAGCTAAAAGAAATGAAAGAAGAGCAGTCAGGACATGACTAACCAGTTAACACAGCTCAGCTTCCTCACAAAACGCCACACCAGATTGAGCTTGTGATAACACAACTGAGGAAGAAAAGCTTGTTAGTCCCTTACTTGTTACATAAGTTAAACAATGTTTTTACTAAAACGTTAAAGAAATATTCAAAGATTTGACATTTCTACTGTTTGTACTAAAATACTGTGATAGTACGCATAGTAATACTTACCAAATACACGTTGTGAACAGTAAGTAAGGTCGTTTAAAACCACACTGAGATAAAATTACCAAGACATAAAAAGCTCCCCGTTTAGCGTCGATGAAACTAAGTTACTAACCTGCTGTTTTCCAAACTGTTCTTTCTCCGCGGCCAAAGCTTTTTCCGTCTTGTTGTCACTTTTATTCTTCGTTTTGCTCATGTTTTCACCTAAAAGTCAGACGTATAAATCCAAAGTGGTCCCACACACACGCACACACAGATGTTCAGGCCCCTCACTTGTGCTCTCGCGCCTCGTTAAACTCCACGGGTGCGTCAGGTGCGCCGCGCCTACGTCACCACAGCCCTGGCTCGGCTAACTCCTTCACATTAACACAGCGCTTTGTTTTGTGTGTGTGAAAGCTTCCCAAACGCACGAAAAACACACCGGGGGAAAAAATATCACAAATTAATCTAAGTGTATGATTGTCAGGTAATAAAATACCAGAAATGCAGGTTACATATAAATATTTTATTTTAAGAAAAAACAAAACCGTAGCGACACACACAAGTTACTAAAGTTATTAAAAGTTATTAAAAGATGTAGGCATTTCCTCTGAGTCACCTGGCTGATCTGTAGGCAGTGAAACTGGAAAAACGGTACAAGGACACACCACTCATCAGCCCTGTAGGACTGGTTTCCTATCTCACCCATGCCACACAATACAGCCTTTAAAGACCATAAACAACATTTTAAAAATATGCTCTTTAACTTTGTTAATCAAGGACAGATTTCCAAGACATTATACATATAAAGCACATATCCACATCCAACAATTTAAAACTATATTCATGATATAAAAACATTTCACAGTTCACATTTTTATCACTTCATCCTTTCCCTGGGACACAGCAGGGCTTAACAGGTGTTGTGTGCAGCTAACATAATGCAGTAACACTGATTTTTTTTCTTCTTTTTTTCAGTTTGATCCCAGTGCTAAACGGTTGAGCACTTGGTGTCATTTTGGTAAATACTTATATTTCCACAAGGAAAATCACTTCTTCAGCTGAGTCATGAAGTCCATGTGGATCAATGGCTGGTTGGTGCCATGTTGAGGACAGGCTTTGGGTGGAGTTGCACTGGTCTGTTAGGAAGAAAATACCATAAAGCTGTTTTAACACACCCAAAAAGGGAGGAACAATTAAACTGAATATTTTAAACTCTTCAAGCCACACCCCTTAAACACAGATGAAGAGAGAGAGAGATGAAAAGAGGGCAAATGTCATGATACTCCCCTACCTTAAGGATGGAGGTACTTGGGTGATGTGGGAGTGTCTGGCACTCATGGAAATAAAGAGGATCAGTGGTCCCACAGCTCATTGTATGGCCACTATTCTGTAAAGAACTGTGGAGTCTCAGGATGCTGCTCTCTGAACCAGCCACGACCAGCCTGGACTCATCTAGGAGCTGCTGCAGAGAACATCTGGAGAGAGGGTCGTCCCCCTGATGACAGAAGAAAAGAAGGGTCTCGGTCATCAGCTGTTAATGGAATAGTTCAATACTGTGGCAAATTTGTTTTGCATTACCTGAGAACACTGATGTCGCTTTTGTCTGAATCTTTTGTCCAAAATCTGGCTAGTTTAGCTTAAAATAAAAACTAGAAACAGGGAAATATCATCTTTCTATAATTTGTCCAACCTTAAGTGTAAAAAAGGACAACCAGAGCGTCATCACTCTTGGCCAAGTCATTTTACAGAACTATTTAATCACCTTTATAGTTTCTGGAAAGTATATTTTTTTACCACTGGAGAGAGCCAGGCTGGTAGTTTCCTGCCTTTATTAACTTGAGCTTAATTGTATTCATTTGCACATATGAGTTTGATTTGGACAAATCAAAGCGTGTGCCAAGAGGAAACCTGAATCACACTGACTGTTAATATACACTCACTGGCCACTTTATTAGGTGCAACCGGCATGTAATACGTTGGAGCCCCTTGGAAACATTACTCAGAGATTTTGGTCCACATTGACATGATGGCATCACACAGTTGCTGCACATTTGTCAGCTGCTCACCCATGATGTGAATCTCCCTGTTCCACCACATCCCAAAGGTGCTCTGTTGGATTGAGATCTGGTGACTGTGGAGGCCACATGAGTACAGTGAACTCACTGTCATGCTTAATAAACCAGTTTAAAATTATTTGAGTTTTGTGACATGGTGTGTTATCCTGCTGGAAGCAGCCATCAGAAGACGGGTACACTGTGGTCATAAAGAGATGGAGATGGTCAGCAACAATACTCAGGTATGCTGTGGCATTTAAAATAGGCTCAGTTGGTATTAAGGGGCCCAAAGTGTGCAAAATTCTGACCTACCACCCGAATGCTGCAGCAGAAATCGAGACTTATCAGACCAAGCAACATTTTTCCAATCTTTTATTGCCCGATTTTGGTGAGCTGATAAAAACTGTAGCCGCAGTTTCCTTTTCTTAGCTGACAGGAGTGGCACCTGGTGTGGTCTTCTGCAGCTGTAGCCCATCTGCTTCAAGGTTTAAAGTGTGTGATCAGAGATGCTCTTTTGCAAATTGTGGTTGTAAGAAGTGGTTATTTGAGTTACTGCTGCCTTTCTATCTAGCTCAAAGCAGTCTGGCCAATCTCCTCTGACTTCTGGCATCAGCAAGCCATTTTCACCCAGGGAACTGCCGCTCACTGGATATTTTCTCTTTTTCGGACCATTCTCTGTAAACCCTAGAGATGGTTGTGCAGGAAAATCCCAGTACATCAGCAGTTTCTAAAATATTTATACCAGCCTGTCTAGCACCAACAACCATGCCATAAGTCACTTAAATCACCTTTCTTTTCCATTCTCCTGCTCAGTGTGGACTTCAGCAGGTTGTACTGAACATGTCTACATGGCTAAATGCATGGAGGTGCTGCCATGTGATTGGCTGATTGAATATTTGCATTAACAAGCAGTTAAACAGGTAAACCTAATAAAGTGGTCAGTGAGGGTAGATAATGCCACAACATAATATACATATGTATACCCTTAAAAAATCTAAATCAAAGCATGATTTAAGGCTGCAGATGCAGCCTAAAAAACAAACAAAAAACAGCAGCACTTGAAAATATAGTCCTCCTGCAGCTCTCCCCTCTCTGTTCTAAGCCCCTTCCATCAATTTAATGTTATATACAGATGCTTTATACAGGCTAAGTTTAAAAATAGGACCAAGAGGAGGTGCAGGAGTGCAGTTCTGGTCAGACCACTTAAATTAGAATACGCTGAAACATAAAAATGTTTCAGCGTATTCTAATTTAGTATGTATTATATAATGTTATTATAATGAAGCCAAAAACACATTGCCTACCCCAGTTTTGATGAAGACGACATTTTAATTCAATGGAAATAGTTATTCCACTCCTTCTCCTCCACAATAGCGTGCAGGCTCTGGTTGGTCTGGTTCCAGTGCATGATGTCTGAACCCTTTTATGTATTAGTTTGGCTTCACTAGTGGACAGTGAGATGAAGTGGCAGTAAGGCCTCAGTTAAACTTGTTAAACAGTCTATAGTTTGGACCCTTGTATGTAATTGCAAATCGACCTCTGATCATTGTCATTAGCTGTAGCTTTATATTACTGTATAGAAATTAGAGCGGCATCAATGTTTCCACTGAAGTCTCTGCTAATTTCCAAACTACTGCTTAAATTGTGTGATTGAAAGTATTTTATCATGATTTCCATGTAGAAGAACCACCTGTCTGTTGTTTTAATAAACTGGATCTGGTCATTTCCAGCACAATATTTTTCATTCTTGGACTCTGCTAGAGTAGCTTTGGATGACTGACAGTTCAGTTTACCATATACTGGTCCCATATACTGGTCCCCTCAGTTCATCCTGTCTAAAACAAGCTGTTTTTGGCTCCATTCCCACCTCCCTCTAAACCAACTTTCTTCTGATTGGCTGTCCCTCACAAACAAAAGGTTTGTAGAGGGACTGTATAGAGATGTCTTACATCCATCAAGTGTGCTGAGAAGACTCCCAGGTCACAGTTGTCTGAATGTTGAAGACCAGCTGCCGGCAGAGTGGAGACATCATGTGCAGGTTTTAAGTTCCTTCCTCTGAGTGAAGAAGGTGACTCATGGTCCTGACAGTTACATGTTAACTCATCCTGACTGGAACACAGAGAGAGACAACATCTCATAATCTTGTTATTAAAAATCCAACAGGATTCAAAATACAACTCTACCACATTCAATTTAATATACAAAATATAGATACTTACTACATTTTACATTTAAGAATTAGACAATTATCTGAGTCTTACCAAACACTGAATTCATTCCTGCACTGGAATGGATCTAAGATGCCTCCTCTAGAAACCCCAGAGGTATTACTACAGCCAACAGTACAATGCACTCTTAATCTTTCAGCCTACATATTTACTCAGTGAACGCTTAGTTTGCTGAGATGGGTTTGACATGATATGGCTGCTAAGAGTCGATAACAATCTGCATTTAAGCCACCTACTGTCAACTCTGCCTTTAATAAGTTTGGGCTCTAAAATCTAGTTCATTCAGGCTGCATGAAACAGTGGCACTGACATAAAGACAGGAGGCGGAGCTGGAGGTGGCAGATTTTAAGATCAGAGATATCAGAGGGACAGCTCAGGTTGAGCGGTTTAGAGACAAAGTTAGAGAGGCAAGATTGAAATGGTTTGGACATGTACAGAGGAGGAACAGTGGATATATTGGGCAAAGGATGTTGAAGATGGAGCTGCCATGCAGGAGGAAAAATGAAAGACCTCAGAGAAGATTTATGGATGAAGTGAAGGAGGTCATGCAGAGGGTTAGTGTGACAGAAGAGGATACTAGGGATATGGTGAGATGGAGGGAGATCCGCTGTGGCGACCCCTAAAGGGAGCAGCCGAAAGAGGAAGAATTATGGCTGCTGTTCTTGTATACCTGACCCCAATATAGTAGCTTCTCCACAGCCATACTGTGCTATATGATTTGCACTTTACTTCTTTTTGTGTTATCCTTGGACATTATTCACCTGCCCAGTAATTGCTGACTGGTCTTCTCGTTCAGGGTTTCACAGGTACTTTCTTGGTTCAGCTGCATCAGCTGCAGGTCATTCTGCTGATTCTCACATACCTGAAGAACACACACAAACATGATCATTTGTGTTAATTTGTTTACATTTTGCATTATTAAACACATACTATTCAACACTTAAAGGACAGGTTCAGGCTTGTATGTTTTGAGGTACACGTGGACATTAGATTACTATACTAGTACCATCTTGTAATGTCACAGCAAAGACTCTTTTTTTAATGTGGCACATTTTTGAGTGAAAAGCTGTATCTAGCTAAGGCAGTTATGAGTTGGATTTAAATTTGTAAAAAAAACTTTGATTTTGACTGGATCAATCAAAGCGAGTATAATTGGTGAATAGTGATTATACAGGGCTGCAGAAAACTCCTCCTGAGCCCCGTGTTGGTGAGCAGTGACACCTATGTTGTTATAGCAGGAAAATGTCCGTTACTCGAACCTTGGATTCACGACGAACAATCCAGTTTTCATCCTGGTCGAGGAACGCTGGACCACCTGTTTTTCCTCTTTAAGGTATTTGAGTGGGCATGGGAGTTTGCCCAACCAGTCTTCATGTGTTTCGTGGACTTAGAGAAGGCATTCGACCGCGTCCTTTGGGGCATCCTGTGGGAGGTGCTTCGGCAGTATGGGGTGTCTGGCAAGTTGCTACAGACCATTTGGTCCCTGTACAACTGTTGCCCTTTGTCACCGATTCTGTTCATAATTTTTATGGACAGAATTTCTAGGCAGAGCCAAGTGGCGGAAGGCTTCCACTTTGGTGGTCTCAGGATCTTATCTCTGCTTTTTGCGGATAATGTGGTTTTGTTGGCTTCATCAGGTGGTGGCCTCTGGCTCGCACTGGAGCGGTTCGCAGCCAAGTGTGAAGCGGCGGGAATGAGAATTAGCACCTCCGCGTCTGAGGCCATGGTTCTCAGCCGGAAAAGGGTGGAGTGCCCACTCTGGGTCAGGGACGAGTTGCTGCCCCAAGTGGAGGAGTTCAAGTATCTCGGGGTCTTGTTCACGAGTGAGGGGAGCGGGAGATTGACAGACGGATTGGGCATGTGTCTGGGGTTCTTTTCGCTATTTATTTGTCATTTGTG
The DNA here is from genome assembly GCA_015103295.1 of Ptychochromis oligacanthus. Taxonomy (NCBI): domain Eukaryota; kingdom Metazoa; phylum Chordata; class Actinopteri; order Cichliformes; family Cichlidae; genus Ptychochromis; species Ptychochromis oligacanthus. The sequence continues at coordinate 8,830 of VVAS01115570.1, forward strand.
GCCTGTTACTACTTCAACAAGTACTAGACAGTATCTCAAAGCCACACAGCCACGTTGCAAACCTGCAAGAACACTCTGAGGTATGTTGTCAAACCAGAAAGTCACCTCATCTTAAGCAGGAGGAATGAGGAAAAACGTACTTCCTGAATTGTGATCCAGTTACCGCAGTATATTCTGTGGATTCATGCCCACAGATGGTTTAGTTCAACACCCTCAGAGAAGTATTACATGTTAGAAACCATACCTGTCGTAGGCACCGAAGCTCAGACATGAGGCGTTCCTGTTTGGAGCGAGCCAGTTCTAGCAGCTCATCTTTCCAGCTGTCGCCCTCCCCTGGTGAAAGAGATCAAATGCTGTGCTTATCTCAGCAGGAGAGAGTCATTCTCAGGCTGGGAGGCATCTGAAACAATCTACCCCACAGATCTCTATGGAGAAAAGCAGACTGCAGAGATAAGTCAGGATTGTACTCCTTACCTCCACATACTCCTGCTACTGAATCTAATACCGTCACTGTTCACTGATCCCATCTACTGCGAGCCATTCATTGAGACTAAAATGACAAATATTCTCAGTTTTTAGAACCATTTTATATTTTTCTCTGTTTACATCACTGTCAACTGAATATGTTTGGGTTTTGACTTAATCTTTCTCACATTTTATAGACAAAATTCTGAGGAGGCGAATAGGAAAATCAGATCAAATGATAATGAACAGAATTACAGATTATAGCTCTTTTATAATTCGATAGAATATAAAAGATGAGCAGCCCATATCGGAGATAAATCCTAGGTTCTCTAGAAGTTGTGATGAATTGCATAAAAAATAAGACATAAGACATAATTTCATAAGACACAACAACAATTCACTTTATGGAAAAGGCAAAGACAAAATTCTTGTTTTTAAAATGGAAGGAACCCGAGTGCCTGGAAACAGGCTGTTTCTATACTACAGTCAGCAGTGTCTTTGTATGAATTTTTTGAAGCTTGAAAGGATGGAAGATGAGACTGGAATCATAAGCAATGTTTAATAAAGGGCATTCAGAATTAGGACTTAATAAACTGACCCGGGAAAAATGATCATTATTGAATCAGGCAAAGAATATTGCTTTGTAATACGCCATATACTTCCACATATTTACACTTCAGCTATGCAACTCTTGGAAAGCACACAGAACTTTACATTAACACCACCCTGTCCTAATTCTTTCCAGGGTGCTTTCAGGGGTCAAAGGGACATCAACATATTTGAAAACATATCAAAAAGACATCATATGAATACAGTTTGTCACAATATTCCCCCATGATTCCAATCTCCTCTTCCATCCTTTCAAAGTCTGTTTAAAATTCATGCAATGACTGCGGAGAGTAGTGTAGTAACATTGGAAATGACCGGTCGGCAGTAATTTTCTATCCTTTCAAAAAATACATAAATAAACAAACGTTGAAACAAAGTGAAATGTTGATTTTTTTTTTTTTTTTTTTTTTTAATGCAGTGTGGTTTTTAGTGGGGGGGAAAAAAAATT
>VVAS01115579.1:0-10080 GCA_015103295.1 Ptychochromis oligacanthus
CATGGAAACCCATTCCATGAAGCTCTCCACGCACTGTTCTTGAGCTAATCTGAAGGCCACATGAAGTTTGGAGGTCTGTAGCTATTGACTCTGCAGAAAGTTGGTGACCTCTGTGTACTATGTTTCTCAGCATCCACGTTCCCAATCGCTTCCACTTTGTTATAATACCACTAACAGTTGACTGTGGAATATTTAGTAGCGAGGAAATTTCACGACTGGACTTATTGCACAGGTGGCATCCTATCACAGTACCATGCTGGAATTCACTGAGCTCCTGAGAGCGACCCATTCTTTCACAAATGTTTGTAGAAGCAGTCTGCATGCCTAGGTGCTTGATTTTATACACCTGTGGCCATGAAGGGATTGGAACACCTGAATTCAATGATTTGGATGGGTGAGTGAATACTTTTAGCAATATAGTGTATATTAATGCAGTCTATATGCAAAACAATAAGTAGCTAATTCTTTAAAATAAATAGTATGATGTACAAAGTACAATATTTGCATCCAAAAATAGTAGAGAAGAAGCAGAAAGTAGGAGAACTTAGAAATACTTAAATATTTACAGTAGACGTACATTAAACCTGTAGTTTAGCAGAGTACTTGACGAAAATGTACTAAGTTACATTCCTTCTGGTCTTGTGCTCTCATCCAATGGTGTTGGGCATTATAATTTTAATTGTAATCTAGTCCAAGGGCATTGGTGAAGGGGCACCGAGGGGGGACAGGCATATTTTAGGTGGGGGATGGTGCCACCCCATGCCCCTCCTCCAGACAGCCTAGTCTACTGTACTGGAATATATTCCCTGCTGCATTAAACCACTACACTACGTTTCATACAGAAAACTGTGCTAATTGCTCCAGTACATTTGGCCAGTGCCTTTAGTCTACAAGTACTGCACTTGGTAATTAGTACTTGCAGATTAAAATTAATAATATGAAATAGAAACAAAAATGAAACATCACAGTTGGATAGAGATGAGACCTTACTGACCCCTTGGTGAAATTCACACGCTAACTAGCATAGTAAAATAACCCCTAAATGCAAATGAAATGCACCCTTCTACTTTATGAGCTCTGCATAAATCCAGGTTTTAATCTTGGAGACTACTGGGGGGTGTTTGAAAAAAACAAACAAACTAGGGAACAGCATAATAATCCTTCCTTTTCTCTCAAATAGCCTTAGTTCTTGGTGTCATCAGAGCCTTTCCTTGGAGATTCTGCTAACAGGATTGCATCACATCATTACTGCAGATTTGTGCTGACAATCCCCTGTTCTAACACATCCCACAGGTGTTCTGCTGGATTCAGATCTGGTCACTGGGGAGGCCACTGAATTCACTGTGATGAGATGAGATGAGAAATCCTTTTTTTTATCTAAAAGTTGGGAAATTCTGTTGTTACAACAGTTGAAATGAATAATAACAATAATAATAATAATAATAATGTTTTTATTATTATTATAGAAACTCTGCCAAATCAAACATACGGAGCTACCCGCTGTGGCGACCCCTTGACAAGGGAGCAGCCGAAAGTAGCTTCTTCTTTATAGAGGGTGATATGTATCCATCCTTGTATCAGTGAAGCTGAATCAGCCTGTTGGAGAAGGTGCTCCGCTGCCTGTGCAGTAAGCGGTGCAGAGGGTGCCCCGGTTTGTTCAGTCACCTCCTCTCCACCGCAGCTTCAGAAGTGTCCAGTTTGCAGCCAATCACAGAGCCAGCCTTCCTAATCAGCTTATTCAGTCTGCTGGGGTCACCAGCTCCTACACAACTTTTGCTTTGTGACTTTATAATATTGGATAATATGAAGATAACCCAAAAGATATGCACATGACCAGCAACAATACTCAGCAATAATATTCACATCACCCCACACCATAAACCACAGCACTCACTGCCTGTTCTTTGCTTTTCATACCATTCTTCATTCTCTGTTGTTATGAAAATCTCAAGAGATGTACACTTTGAGAAACACTCAACAATCTGACACTAACAATGCTGCAATAAATAGCTTTACTAAGATCACATTTTCTCTGCATCCCAATCTTTGAGGTGTACATCACCTGAAGTTCTGCGTGCAGGTGTTTATGCTGCATCATTTCTGCCACATGATTGGCTGATTTGATCATTTTAGGAATAAGTAGGGGTACAGGTCTTCCAGACAAAGTGGTGGCTGAGTGAATTAATACTGACAAAAATGTAATTTTCCCCTCCCACGGTTTGTCCTATTATTTTATTTGTACTAGTCTAATTTCAGCCGGTCTCGCTGAGGGCACCTCGTCACACACATGCAATAAAAGCTTCTCAATAACTTTTACACCAAACATAACCAAAGTGAGACTGAGCAAAAGCTTGTGGTTAAGCCAAGAACCTTCGCAAACATACAAAGAAAAGCTGTTGGTGTAGCAGACTTGAAATACCTTCAAACTGCTATTAGCTTCCTCCTTGTTATGTTAGCTTTCCTATTAGCAACCAATGCCCTGCTGCCAACGTGTGGTGTAGTAAACACAGAACAACATAGAACTGAACTGAATAGATTGTCCTGTCACTGAGCCAGCTCCTCACAAAATCTTCACATTAATGATTATCACTGGTGATAAGAGCTTGGCCTCTGGCTATGACCCAGAGACCAGGCAGGAGTCTGCAGTGTCCGAGCCTGAAGGCAGGGCATCAGTGCAATCATGAGCATGCTAGTTCTTTTTTGGGGTTGCGCACTGTGGCTCAGACTGTAGACGCAGAGATCTTCCGTAGCATTCGGGGGGGACATTTAGCACAGACAACCCAAACTGCTGCACATAGTTGGAGCCCTACTTGCCAGATTTCACTCCCTGTGGCTTTGTCCTTTTTCCCTATAATGAAATTCAAGTTGTGTTGCAGTTTTGACACAGTTGAGGAGATTCTGCGTGTCTCCACGGGAACAGTGCTTTCAGAAAGGGATCCAAATGTATCAGGAACACTGGGAGCAGTGTTCACTGCAAAAGGAGACAACCTTAAAGGAGATAACAGCCAAATTTAATCATGGCTATTTTTGTCCTTTTAATGGGTGCAGTCTCCAACTTTTTCATTGGGCCCATTATGTCACAAACAAACTTGGGGCAGACCTGATGGCTGAATCATTAGCGAGGGTACCACATGGATGCAAACTCTGTCAGCGGTGATCTCCTGGTTATGTTCCAAGACTGCCAGACCATTACTGCATTCACTGCATCTCTTTCAACACATCTCCTGTCATTCTACTGACACTATCTAAAGACAAAAAAAAAGAAATCAGGATAAATGTCATATACAGCTTTATAACATACAATGTGTCTATAACTTTTAATCCAGTGTTTCTTTTAAATAAAAAAGTGACAACAACAGCACAAAGTACACAAGCTGTTGGCCTCTTCAGATAAAAATTTAGCACTGACCATCAAAAACACCTCATTCTGGAGGAAGTCTTAATATATTAATAGTTCGTTTGTGTTACATAATATGTAAAAGTCATTGCATTTCAGGGATACAACAAGCATTTCCAAGCACATGCAAGTTGGTGGTTGTGTAAACAAGTTTTTATTTATTGCACTAGTTTGGTTTCCCTTTTAATTTCATTGTGCATGAAGAGCAGCTATAGTAAATGAGACTTTGATAATAATGATGTAGCTCTTCCTGTGCTGCTGTCATTAAGTCCAGACTGAAGCAGCGTCTGGTCTCTGTACACTGTCACCACACGGGAAATGAGGATCATTTTAGTGAAGCATGTTTATACACTTCCGACAGAGAGTCATGTTCACTTTGCAGTTGAACTCTAGTGTTTAGGTGGTGTGGCTGTAGACATGTTGGCACTAAGCTGAAAACATTCTTTTTTGGTCTTGGAAATTTGGATGTTTGAAAGCTGATGAAAAATGAAAGGTTCCGATTCAGGCTTCTCCCTACTAACACTGCAGACTAAAGCTGAACATTTTAGAATTATGTTAAGTATAATATGATAGTGGGCTTCAACACCCAATCATCGAGGTAAAAAATGCCTCACTTTAGGCAGCTGAGCCCAATGTGTTGACGTCTTTGGTCCACAGCGATCTGAACAATTACAGCTTAATTTGCTCCTCTACCTGGCTCTCTCTTTTCTCCCTCTGCATTGTGTAGGTGTGCCTTTCTGTTCCAGCATGCCACCAGTTGACACCCTTGCAACCAATCTCCATTGTCCTCCTGCTCTGAAACACTACCTCATCCTCCTGCTCTTCGCCAGATCATACCACCTACTATTGTGGTAGTTACACTCAGGCTAGTTAGCTTTTACCAGTTCTTGTGTTTTGTTTTATTCTTGATGCTTTTGCCAATGTCCTACCTTGTCCTTTCTCTCCTCCATCACAGAATTCTCTCTCTAAGTTCTTCTCTGTCAATTCAGCAGCAGGTAAGATATCTGCTCCTTTATGTGAGGAGGAGCGGGTGGAGCGCTGCCAGAGCCCTATAAGATGACCTCCAGCAGGCTACTCATGTATGTTTCTGACCAGACTGTCAGAAACAGACTCTACAAGTGTGGCATCAGGGCCTGACATCATTTACCTGTGCTCACAGCCCAGCACCATGCAGCTTGGCTGGCATTTGCCAGAGAACACATGATCTGGCAGGTCCGCCACTAGTGCCCAGTTCTGTTCACAGATGAGAGCAGATCCACACCAAGCACATGTGAGAGATCTAAAAGAATCTGAAGATGCTGCAGTGAATGTTTTGCTGCCTGCAACAGTCAACAATCATCCAGCATGACCGCTTTGGCAGTGATGGTCTGGTTAAGGTCACTGTTTGTCATGATTCACTGGAATCATACATGTCAATTAAGTAACCCTAACGCTAGCAGCCATCTCACAACAATACACTTTTTTCACTCAATATTTTTTCATTTTTTTATACATCGTCCAAATTTACTTAAACGTTCAGAGTTTACAAAGTTGTGTCTGAAATCACTCACTACTCACAATTTATATTTACTATATAGTGCACGTAATGTATCCTTTAATACTTCCTAAAAAGTAGCATGCAACCTACGCTCAGTACCCAAGCATTGTCTAACACCATGCATTGTTTAACTTTGGTTTTTGGTGTGATTTTGATAGCAGTCCTCAAAGGATTGAGGTTTCTTTTCATTCTTTCATTCTTTTGATTTTCTTTTGTTTTCATTGTTGTTCATCAAGATCTGATCTGTGATTTGAGTGTTCCCTTAACTGTTTTGAGAAATACATGTTTTGTTTAACTGTTTTCAGTTTATCTACCCTTAGAATGAATATAAAAAAAATCTGATAATATTTTAATACCTATTCGTGCAAACATTCTAAATGGTTTGCAGACTTTCAGGAAACAGTGTACATTGCAAGTATCCATGAACATTACATATAGGATGAACCTGTGAGTTTGATGAGCCTCCATATTGTCAGTATATCATTCAGTTATAAAGAAACACACACACACACACACACACACACACACACACACACACACACACACACACACACACACACAACTGTATTTAACCAGCAAATAAAACTGTCAAGGTTCTGGCAGGCTCTGCTCCTTTTTTTCTCCCTCTTTCCTCTTTTTCTCTTTTTCCCTCTCTTGCTCTTTCTCTCGCTTTCCCTCCTGCTCTCAGGTGGAGTTTTGGGTTGCTGTTCCACTCTTGGGTGGAGCTGCCCTATTTTCTATTCCAGCCCACACACCTGCTTCCCATTAACTCATCACTCCTCTGGAAGAAAAGCCCACCTGAAACCTCCACTCTTTGTTTGTTGTCATCCTCCTGGTGGTAATTAGGCCCTCATATTTGTGACTTGTGTAGTAAGTGCTTCCTAGTTTCCTGATCTTGTTCTTGTCTCCATTCATAGTCCTTCCTGGTGTTTGCCTTGGCTGAATCCTGTTTACCTGGAACCTTAAGAAATCCCTTGTTGTCTCCCTGCCTCAGGTTGGACTTGCCTGAAAACCAAAAGCTGGCAATTCCTCATCAGTCCTCACCCTGGAAAACTCGCCTGCCTGCCCACTCTCCACCTCCACAATGGGGAGGTTGTGTCAGGAAGAAAATTGTTGCCAAATCAAACATACAGCTCATCAGTAAGCTTTCCATACTGGATTGGTCGAGGCCCAGGTTAACAATGACTGCCTGCAGTGCTGATTGCTGGCAAGGTTCTGGTGGAAGCTATGCTACTGTTGGCCGAAGACAAAGGAAAACCACAGAGATTCATGGATGTAGTCAAGGAGGATACCTATTGATTATCTCATTTAGATGCTAACTGATTATAATGTTTGTCAGAAATATAAAGCGAGCAGCCGAAAGAAGACTGCTTTTTCAGAGTTTGAACCCAGTCTGTTGCACAGCTAACACAGAGAGACAAACAACCATTCGCACTCACATTCATGTCTACGGCCAATTTAGAATCACCAGTTAACCTAATCCCACTAACTGCACGTTTTTGGACTGTGGGAAGAAGCCAGACCCGGAAAGAACCCATGCAGAGACGAGGAGAACATGCAAACTCCACACAGGAAGGCCGTGGCTAGATGGTGGATCTGAACCCAGGACCTTCTTGCTGTGAGGCAACAGTGCTAACCACTGCGCCACCGTGCTGCCCCCTGCAGTGTATAAGTAATTTCAAATCATCAGCAGCTGGAATATTACATAAGTAAATACACACACACACACACATACTGTATATATACATACATACACACATATGTGTATGTGTATATATGCACTATAAGCTACTTAAGTAGGATCTTTTACTTAATAAAAAGTCTTAATACATTCTTTTCTTGCAAAATGACTATGCAACACAAAATTATATTTTTCACGTAATAAATCTGTAATAGGACACAGGGGTGCAAGTTAGCCTGAAAATTGTGCCCAATGTTTTCTACGCCAATTTCTTACACTGATTTTGTTTTTGATTAAATATTCTGATTTCTTGTGGGCCCCCCTGCTGTGTTCTTGGCCCCCCCTGTGCCACCCCATTTAAAAAATCCTAGAAACGCCCTTGAACAGCTCCCAATGAATTTTACCTTTGGCGTTAAATCTTAATTCCGATCAGTTCAGTAACAGTTTCTAAAGCAGATGCATCAGCATATTGTGCTGTGCAACAATAACACTTCCTCTGAAACCTGATATTACACAACAAAGGATTTTTAATACATTTTTTCCAAAAAAGAATTTATTCCAAAACTTGCAAAGAGTTAGTGTATTCTCTGTGTAACCCACATGAGCTAAAAAGCAAACTGGGCTTTCTATAAATAAATCCAAATGAGAGAGGGGGATATTTTCAGAAAGGGGGCACATTTGCATGTTGACCCACATTAGCCAGTGCAACAGATAAGAGGTCAGCATCTCCTCGGCTGCTGTTTTTCATAGAGCAGAGTCAGTGCACCCAAACCCACACAACACAAAGCAGAAGCAGATGTTACATAACCATTTCATGTTTGTGAGGGAAAAGCCAATGGAATGAATGTATCAACCTTAAAGTTGATCCTAATCTTTGGTGAGCTAAAATTGGCAAAGTGCAGACCCATATCATCTGGAGTAAGCTGTTTACAAGCCATCTGGCACATTTCACCACTCTCAGCTGTCCTCAACAAATAATCAAATTACACAGCAAGGCTTCCGCCACAACAATCTATTTCTTAGAATTACTGTCATAAAATCAGCACACATTGTAAATTATACAGTCACAATATGCTGAAAATTATTCTGCGGAATATTCTGCTATTGTCTGCTCTTAAATGTGGCTCAATCTCACATGTGATCACATAGTTGTGTTGGTTTCATTGCCTTTTTGGTAAGTGCCTCATCTCTGTGGTTGTTTGTAGGGAATGCAGAGAATGCTGCAGATGAGAGGAAGCTGTGCACAGACTTAAGCCTTATTATGAAAAGATTGAGGAAACCAAGGGTGACTGCCTGTTGATAAGCAAATGATAGATGCAAACAACCCGGAGCCTGTAGGTTCTCAGACAAGAAGTTTTCCTGTTTCCTCACATTCAGCTGACACTTTGAGCTAAACTGACATGCTCCCAGTAAAAATGTTATATAGGTGGTGCTATTGGGAGGCCAAGGGAGACTAAGACTGCCCAAAATGGTCATGAAGATAATAAGAAGCTTTGTAGCTTGCTGATGTTATCATCATGTTAATTTAAGTGTCAAAATTCAGTTCAATTCAATTCAGTTTTATTTATATAGTGCCAAATCACAACAACAGTCACCTCAAGGTGCTTTAAAGGTGAAATAGTCACAAAAGTGCAGCCTATCTGTATGTACATGGACACAAATTGTCTTTTTTTCATGATAGTCAGCATTGACTGTAAAATGAATCTACAGCATTTCAGTTGGAAGTATGTTTGCCAGAACCACATATTTTTTTAAAGACTCATCTGAGGGGAGACATCCCCCTGGCAACCAAGAAAAGAGAGCTTTGGAAAAAGCAGCAGCTTAATGGCTGTATTTGTTTTGGTGCCCAACAATCACAAAACTTTGTGAGAAAATAAAAGAAAACAATTTCAACATCCAAGTGAGTTACAATAGATTTTTATCAAACTGACCTTTAACTCTCAGAAGTTGTGGAACGGGCAACATTAGTCATTAGTCAAAGGTACATGGACCCACAATAAATACACATACTGCTGTATTTTCACAGAACTGTGTCAGGGTCTGGGACAGTCTAGGTAGTTCTGGGAGGCTTTGTTCCGGTCTCCACCTCTGGGTGGGGCTGCTTCCCTGAGGTCTTCCTTCACACCTGCAGGTAGTAACTAATCAAGAGGCTGCGTATTTAAGAGCCGGCTGTGGTGATGGATCTCTGCCAGATTGTACTTCCACCATGGTGGTAAATTGGCTCCATCTCTTGTCCCAGGTTCCTTGTGTTAACTGATATAGGATTCTAGCTGCTCAACAGTCCTGGGTCTTCTTTGTCATATTTTTCATCCATCCGTCCATTTTCTTCTACTTATCCAACTCAGGGTTGCGGGTGGGCTGGAGCATATCCCAGCTGCCATAGGACGAGAGGCCAATTTAGAATTACCAAGTAACCTAACCCTACTAACTGCATGTCTTTAGACTGTGGGAGGAAGCCAGAGTACCCGGAGAGAACCCTTGCAGACACGGGGAGAACATGCAAACTCCACACAGAAAGGCCCCGGCCGGATGGTGGATTCAAACCCAGGACCTTCTTGCTGTCCCGTCATATTTTTCAGATCTGCGAAATGCTTTCAGTTGGTGAAAGGTCTGGACTGCAGGCAGCCAAGTTCAGCACCCGGAGCTGAACTTGGCTCGTCTACTTTGAAGCCATATTGTTGTAATAGCTGCAGTATGTGGTTTAGCATTGCCTTGCTGACATATGCAAGGCCTTCCCTGAAAGAGACGTTGTGTGACGGGAGCATATGTTGCTCTAAAACCTGTATACACCTTTCAGCATTGATGGTGCCTTTCCAGATGTGCAAGCTGCCAATTCCATAGGCACTAATGCACCCCCATATCATCAGAGATGCAGGCTTTTGAACTGAGCACTGATAAGAAGCCAGATGGTCCCTCTCCTCTTTAGTCTGGAGGATGCGGTGTCCTTGTGTTCCAAAAAGAAATTCAAATTTCGATTAGTCTGACCACAGAACAGTTTTCCACTTTGCCTCAGTCCATTTTAAATGAGCTTTGACCCAGAGAAGACAGCGGCATTTCTGGATCATCTTCACATATGGAACTGTGTTCATAGACAGTGATTTCTGGATGTGTTCCTGAGCCCATGCAGTGATTTCCATGACAGAATCATGCCTGTTTTTAATGTAGTGCTACCTGAGGGCCTGAAGATCACGTGCATCTAATACTGATTTTCAGCCTTGTCCCTTGCACACAGAGATTTCTCCAGATTCTCTGAATCTTTTGATGATATCATGCACTGTAGATGATGAGATATTCAAAGCCTTCAAAATTTTACATTAAGGAACATTATTCTGACATTGTTCCACAGTTTGTAGACACAGTTTTTGCAGATTGGTGAACATCTGCCTGTCTAAGATGCTCTTTTTATACCATATATCATGTTACTGACCTGTTGCCAATTAACCTAATTAGTTGCAAAATGTTCCA
>VVAS01115582.1:0-11470 GCA_015103295.1 Ptychochromis oligacanthus
TCCTCTTTTGTTAATTTATTTATTTTTCTCTTAATTTTGCAATGAGTATCTTAATAATCACTCTCCTTTCACACTGTTGTCTTACTATATTTGTCTACCTTTGATGTATTTCACCCAAACTATTCTGTGTAGCGTCTTCAAATGTCAACTAGATTTATTAATACATAATGAACAAGAAATATAACCTAGTGCATTAACCTCTAATTATAATCTTTTTTATGGCATACTTTGAATCCACAGACATACATATCTCTGAATAGCATAACAAAAGGTGAATGGGGGGGAATTACACAAAATGCACTCAATTTAAGGGTTCATATGTTTTCTTCTAAAATAACATTAGTGACACAGATTGTACACAGTTTTTTTCCTATAGAATGATGGAGTAGGCATGTATCCCCATCTCTGGGCTAAACAAGTCTCTTGCAATTCCTACTAGGGTAATACTCTTTAGGAGCAGAGACTCAGACCCTTTAGATGGAAAGCAGATCCAGACTTCCTGTACAGGGGTAGCTTTAATAATGGTAACGAGCCTGGTCCCACAGTAAAATGTGAAGTAGAATTTGTTTGTGTTTATGAACTGTAAAAGTTAAAAGGTTTGGAGGAATCTGTTAAAGCAAGACACTTACAGATTCCTCCAAATTCAGCACTATTTTTTGAGGCTTCTTCAACTTTTATTAGTGAAAGAGGAGGAAGACACACAGCAAATGGCCTTGGGTCAGAACTGAACCTAATGCACTGTATTTGACCCTGCAGCATATACCTGCTGAACCACTGAGCTAAACCAGTGCCCACAAATTCAGCCCTATTTTGAAACAATTATGAAAGGCATTGACTTGGCAGATTTAGAATATGGAGTAATTAAAAATTTTATGTCTGCCTATAACTACAAATCTATCACTAAAATTATCTCAAGGATATATAACTGCGTCTTACATTAATATACATTAAGGAGAAATGGGGAAAATAATGCAATAGGTTTCAATAGGGTTCAATAGAGTGGTATATGACCTGTCAAATACAGTTAAAAACTGCAAATTCGCTTATTTGGAGGAAATTTTGTTGGAAGAGTTTAGTTAGATTTTTTCATTCAGTTTTCATACTTTTTTTTACCCAAAAAATCCAAGTGTTGGAGACAGTGTCAGGTCAGTATTGGAGAGCAAAATCATATAGTTTGGTCTTGTCCTAATCTATCTGCCTATTGGAAAAATATCCATCAGACATTAGAAGAGGTATTTAGAACTACTATCCTTTTTAGATTTGATTTTCTGTATCTATGCAAAATCTTGCAAAAGCTGCACTACAAATATAGACTCCTTATGACAATCCTGCTGGCTGCATGTAATAACGTTATAACTCGCAAGTGGTTGAAGCCTTGAGCTCCACAGTTTCAGGACTGGATAGACACAGATGATGAAATTCAGTTGTGGTCAGAAGTCTACATACAATCATCATGGGCATGAATGTCATTGTAATTTTGGGCTTTTAATGATTTCTTTTTCCAGGGTGGAATGATTGTAAAGCATACATCTTTAATGACTTAAAAAAAACAAGAATTGGGTGCACAAGTTTGAATTTATTTTGGATTTTCTCTAATTCACACAGGGTCGAAATCATACATACAGGCTCAAATATATACATACATTCACTTAAAGTGGTGCTGAAGGTTCTGCAATGTCTTTTAAATTGACAAGGCCAAGGCCTATAAACTTCTCATTAATGATCACGATTGACTACAACTGGTAGTTTCTCTTTGCCACCATAAAAAGGATTTGCACTTATTGGATTGACCAATACTCAGAACAATGGGAAGGTCCAAGGAACTCAGTGAAGGTCTAAGAAGGAGAATTGTAGATTTACACAAGTTGGGAAGGTCTCTTGGTGCAATTTCTAAACAACTGCAGATTCCAAGATCATTAGTTCAAACAACTTTACATAAGTACAAGTTATTCGGATATGTACCACTTTGCCAAGGTCTGTAAGAAAGCCCAAACTGTCTCCCTCAGATGACAGGAAATTGGTGAGGAATTTCAGGAACAACCCAGGAACCACCAAGGCTCAAGCCTGCAATGAACTGCAAAATGCTGGAACACCACTGCCACTGTCCGCAGTGAAGCGAGTTTTACACGGTCATGGACTGAGAGCGTACCCACCAAGAAAGAAGCCCCTGCTACAAAATTGACACCTTCAAGTTTGAAGGTGCTGGAAGATGGACAAGCCAAATGCCTTCTGGAGAAAAGTTTCATGGTCAGACAAGACCAAGATTCAGTTATTTGGCCACAATGACAAGAGGTATACTTGGAGAAGCAAAGGTGAGGCTTTCAAACCTAAGAACATTGTACCACCTGTCAAGCATGTTGGTGATAGCATCATGCTCTGGGGCCATTTTGCTGCCAGAGGTACTGGTACATAGTATAAAGTGGATGGAATAATGAAGGAGGAGGACTACCTCCAAATTCTTCAACTTGGACAATGATTGCAAATCCCAGTGATCCCAACAACCCAGAACTGGTTTTGGAATGGATAAAGCAGACTAATATTAAGCTTCTGGAATGGCCTTCCCAGTGCAACAACCTCAACCTAGCCAAAAAATATGTGGACAATGGTTAAAAGCTGGGTCAGTGCCAGAAACCCAACCAATTGAGGCTATGTCCACATGTACACAGGTATTTTGGGAAACACAGCTTTTTCTATGCATTTTTGGCCTTTTGTCCACACGTAAACATTGTTTTGGATCACTGAAAATGCAGCTTTTGAAAAATTCCTTCCAGGTTGAAGATTTTCAGGAACTCTGTTTTTTGTGTTTACATATGGAAGAGAAAAACTGAGATTTTGTCTCGCAATGTAAAATGCGTGTGCCTTTATCTCTTTTTTAGATGTCACATGGCGCACTGTGTTATTGCTTTTAATTGGCCAACATTTCTTCATGGTTAGGGTTATTTTGCCACCTGTTGCCATGGCATACTTTTGACAGCACTTGACATTGTTTTTTGCGTTTTTGTGTGGAAGGACACAGTTTTCAAAAAGAACTCTGAAAAATCCCTGATTTAAAAAATACCCGGGTACATGTGGACATAGCCTTAAATGAATTCTACCAATTCTGAAAAGAAGGGTGGTCAAATATCCAGCCAGCATTATGGCATAAGCTTGTTGATGGCTACCAAAAGCGCCTGGTTGAGGTGCAACTTGCAAGGGGACATTTAACCAAATGTTAGTGGGGTGTATGCATACTTTTGAGCCTGTATGTATACTTTTGACACTGTATGGATTAGAGAAAATCCAATTCTTATTTTTTAAAGTCATTAAAGATGTGTGCTGTACAGTCATTCAACCCTGTAAAAAGAACAGTTCAAAGAAATCATTAAAACCCCAAAATTACAATGACATTCATGCCCATGATGAGTGCATGTAAACGTCTGACCACAACCGTATATATAATGGAGAAATTTACATATTCCCTCAGAACACCAAGACAAATTTATAAATATATGGTCTAGGTGAATTGATTTTATCTGGCACCTAAGAAAGCACTTTACATGTCATATGTGTGTATAACTTGAATACAACCATCCATCCATGTTTTGTTTTGTTTTGTTTTGTTCTGTTTTGTATCTTACGTAGTTAAGGTTGATACCAGAAGTTCATGCCTACAAAATCTGACTAATGGGAAAAAGTGCAGACAATTTGGAAATCTCATTCTAATTTCTTATGTTTTGTTTGTCCATGTCCAACCTTCAAAATATGATAATTGGAAAGGTTGGTGAAAGAAAGGAAGGAGGAAAAAAAGAAAAAGAATCTAATGGAAATTGATATTAGCTTGGGCAACATCTACTGTATTTATTTTAATGTATTTATTTATGTATAAATTTATATATGTAAGTACATATTTTCATTATATTAACTAATGTACTCCTTTTTATAATATTTCTTTACTTATCAACTTACCCCTCCCCCCTTCTCTCACTGCTTGACTGTGTGGTACAACATCAAACAAACAAACAAACAAAAACAATAATGCTTGAGATGTCAGACAAGGAAACATGAACACCAAGGGATTAACAGAAATGAGACAGAGGAAGGCACAAACAGAGAAGCACTGGGGATACTGCTATGACTACTACTCATCATCTTCGTCATCATCATCACCATCACCATCAACATGACGTGAACCAAAATACAAGATCACAAAACTGTGTTACTGATCAGACAGAAATTACGCGAGGATTTTTCAGTAAGTATTGATCAGAAAGAAATACAAAAAGTTAATAAATTTCAATATCTGGGAGTAATTCTGGATCACCAATTAAAATTTGAAGTAAACATTAGGAAAATGTCTAAAAGTTAAGATCAACTTAAACTGTTTTCGACTTATACAATCTTGCCTACCTGAAAAAGGGTGCCTAGTTATATTTCCATGCTATGATTTTGTACTACTGTGTGACTGTTTGGGGCCAGGCAAGAAAATCACCCGTAAAACCTGTAACCTGTCAATATACAAACAAGTTTTAAAAATTTGGACCAGAAAAAGTACAATGGCATCATTGTAAAAGGGAAAAGTATAATATTTTAAGATTTGAGAATTTCGTAAATGTTTCCTTTTCAAAGTTGATTTTTAAATGTGTGAATGGACTCATCCCCGATTCAGTCAGGCAGATGATTTTGAAATTCAGCAGTAAACATGTAAACACGCTATTAATGGGAATTGTAAACTAACAAAATGTAAAAAAACAAAAAAACAAACAAAAAACATTTCATCAATCCTCTTTTACAGTTAAACACCCACAGACTTTGTTTTGACATCTTAGTCGGGGAACTCTATTGACATAATGCTTTCCCTAGCCCCTTACCCTAACCCTAACCATGAGAAATGAATGCCTAACCCTAACCCTTACCCTAAACCTAACCATAACCTAATTGTAACCCTAACCCTAAAACCACAACCTCAAAAATACCTTCAAATTTTTAAGGACCAACATTTTGTCCTCACAAATCATGGTTGGTCCTCACAACTATAGTTTTATGCGCATTTTTGTCCTCACTAAGATCTCTAACCACGGACACACTCATACACACACACACACACACACACACAGTGACTGGGGATTAAACCTCTTATGGACAACGAGCCAAAGGAGGAAGTAATACTTAGAACAAGAGATGGTTAGCTATCAAAGTAAAACATGAAATGGACAACAAACATAACTGAAACAAGGATACGCTGAAACATGAATGAACTTTAGAGGGGGAAACACAGAAAGATGAGACAGAAGAAGGACGATGACTACAACTGCAAATACAAGAACTAAAGACCAGAAAACACAAAGAACTAAACTCATTCCTAGAAAATCGTGAAGTAAACAGAAACCAGACTCAGTAATGTAATAAGGTGTAATAATGTTCTTTTGGAGATGTCAGAAATAAGGAAGAGAATAACTACAGTATTCCATTCAAAATAGTTTAATACGTGCAGCTGTTTCCCTTTAAAGGGCGCACCTTCCTTATAGAGACAACCTATATTAGCACTTTGTCAGACATAGTGGTGTCTGTACAGGAATAGATAGCTTCAAGGTCCTAATGTTACATGCTTCCCATCATGGCTACAGGTATGTAGAAGAAAAACATTCTAACATAAGGAAACAAAGTAACAATGGAATAATGAGTAAATAAAAACATAATCCAAAACTTTACCCTCTAGAGCAGAAATCTGAAACAGAAACTCAAACTAGTATATAGTAACTAAGAATTCAAACAAGAAAACAAGGATTAAATCTGGGAATGACAGTCTGAAGCCTGAGCTCCTGGCTCACAGGGATTACTTGGACATACACTCACTTCATTATTTGAAACTTTGGCCTTGTTTAATCTGAGTATTCACCACTGGAACAGTGCATATGACTGAGAATAAAGAAAAGCTGAATAGGCCCACTTTAATAGTTATGATAGCTTCAGGTTTCTGCTACACTGGAGAAAATAGTGAAAGAAAACCTTTGAATGAGCCGAGGTGTGTCCAGATATCTGAGTGGTGCTGCAGTGGTGCGGATATCATCATTCCTGTCATTTGTTCTGCATGTATTTCAGGCGCAGCGGGAGGGTCCAGCACTGTCGTATTCGCTCCATTTCAGAGGGCGTTCAAACTTCCTTCTTCCTAACGCCAAACCTGCACTTTTCCAGCGTGTACTCCCTGATCCAGCACTACAGAGACAGCCCGCTGCGCTGCCAGGACTTTGAGCTTCGCCTCACTGAAGCTGTACCAAAACCTGACCCACATCTGCAAGAAGGGTTTGTCCCACAATGTGAAATAACATGATACAGATACATCGCAATACTGAAATCTTTATGCAGTGTGATTGGGAAATAATGAGTTCCCTCTGTATTCACACAGTAGTACACTGCAGCTTCTGTTGTTTGCATAATGCTGGATCAGATTTCATAAGCACCAAACCAATTTCTTAGGCTCTATATATATATACATATATATCCAAAAAACCTTGTTGATATTCAGTTTTCGATGTATTAGTCTGTAAAAGCTTCTTATCACATTCAGTCCTACACTCATGCATAGTTTCTGCTTTTCACTTTCACACCTTCACCCTTGAACACCCACAGATGTGTAGTCACTCCCCTATCGCTTCTTTCAGTCTTTTTTTTTTTACAAGCATGAAAGAAAAAACACTTATGTTTCTGCCAAAGCCATCATTTTTTAGCGGCACCTGATAAGCATGCATGTCACATAAATACATGGTGTAATCCTCTCTGTGCTTGTGTGGTACAGGTGGTTCTACAGTAACCTGAGCAGAGGTCAGGCAGAGGATTACCTGCTGAGGATTCCCAGAGATGGAGCTTTCCTTATCCGGCAGAGAGAAGGGGAACCAGACTCCTTTGCCATCACATTCAGGTACTGTGCCAAAGGAAAGGTATCTCCAGAGGGACATACAGGTGGAGTGAAGATGCCAATCAAGTTGATAACACCTCAGTACGTTACTATAATGTCAATAAAAACTTCTCAGCAAGTCTAAAAGCACCTATTTACGGATACTGAACCCAAACAGTGAGAAAGTCGGGCTAAAGTATCCGTGTTTTCCAACCTCTATTTGGTGTGGTAAGGATAACATGAAAGAGAGTCCTGGCCAAGGTGATAGCGACAAAATAAAACAGAACAAGATGTTGCCAGAGACACTGGTGCGTTCCCAATCCTTATGGCCCAACAGCCCACTCAGTGCAGTCAACCTAGTGAAAACACTGTGCCAACCTGCATCAAGTGTTCAGTACAGTAAACATAACTGTTTGTTATCAACTTCTGTCCTTCAGAGGTGACGGTAAGGTGAAGCACTGCCGCATCCAGAAGGAGGGCAACATGTACCTGTTGGGCACAACCACAGAGTTTGAGAGCCTCGTGGAGCTGGTCAACTACTTCAAGAAGAAGCCGTTGTATCGCAAGATTAAACTACGTTACCCAGTCACACCTGAGCTGGTCGACCGCTTTAGCACGGTGAGTGTCTGCAGGAGATGTACAGGAAATTTTCAGAACCTCCATCAGGAAATGTCGCCACTGTTACGATAAAACCAGCAAACTTTCCTTTGAGAATCAGTTATTTTTCTAAAAAAAAAAAATAAAATAAAAAAGCCCTAGAGTACCTGCTGGTCTCTGACCATGGACAAAATGGACAAAATTAATCTGGCCTGGGGCACTACATGGCAAGTCAAAGCCAGTATGTTCCTCCCTCTTTGTACTGTAACATGATTGTCTTTGCAAAATATACTGTGTTCCATCCAATAGCTGTTATATAATTTCAAGCTCAGAATGGCCTACAGACTATATATTACACTGTAGTTATACTTACATCTGTCTTCATTCATTTTGCTCACTCTTTTCACACCATGTTGAACATCTGAGGTCATTGTGAGTTCATGATGTCCTCCTAACAGTGCACTGTGCTTCACAGGAGAAGAACTGTGCCTCCCTGTACGAGGTGAAGACATATGTGGAGCCCAATGAGATCGAGCCCTCGTTGGTGTGTATGCTGTCAGATTTGGTCATTTGCTGTATTGTGAAGATTTCTTTGACTGCAACATTCATGATTGTGTGTGTTTGTCTCCTTTAGCCTCAAAATACCGTTAGGGCTTTATACAGCTACCAGGCGAAGAGGGCAGATGAGCTCAGCTTTGTACAAGGTGCTTTGATACACAACGTGTCCAAGGAGATTGATGGATGGTGAGCCCACATACAAGTCTGTTTCTCTGCATGTACTTGGCTAGCTTGATTGACCTTCCAAAAGAAATCATTTTAACAGTGATATCAAACCTTGGTTTGGAGCCCCTGGGACTATGTCAGTAATCCTTACATGAGCATGAGCAATTGCAAACACATGCAGAGCAAACAGGACTTACATAGATGTATCATTAAGTACAGCAACTTTAAAAACTGCTGATATTTATTTAGACTACTTGTCTCCTGCTGATCTCTCCAAACTAACGACTTTCTCCAAACCATCAACATTTCTATTAGACTCGATTCCTACAAGACTGTACAAACAAGTCTTACCATTAATTAATACTTCAATTTTAAATATGATCATTTTTTTTTTGTTACAAGGATACATAAACAAAGCTTTTAAGCAGCTGTAATTAAACAATTACTTAAAAAGCCCTTTTTTGATCCAGGTGTCTTAGCTAACCAGAGACCAAAAATCTTCCTTTTATTTCAAAAATTCTTAAATGACTTGTTGTAAATCAGCTATATGATCATCTGGATCTGGATAAAGATCTGGATGTCCTGTAATTGTCTGCGTCTAAATTTGAACAAAATTGAGGTTTTTGTACTTGTCCCTAAAAATCTCAGTAACACAGTGTTTAACTGGATACTTTCTTTGGATGGCATTACTTTGGCCTCCAGCAGCACTGTGAGGAATCTAGGAGTCATTTTTGACCAGGATACGTCCTTCAACGCGCACATTAAACAAATACACCGATCAGGCATAACATTATGACCACTGACAGGTGAAGTGAATCATACTGATTATCTCTTCATCATGGCACCTGTAAATGGGTGGGATATATTAGGGAGGAAGTGAACATTTTGTCCTCAAAGTTGATGTGTTAGAAGCAGGAAAAATGGGCATGTGTAAGGATTTTAGCGAGTTTAACAAGGGCCAAATTGTGATGGCTGGACGACTGGGTCGGACCATCTACAAAACTGCAGCTCTTGTGGGGTGTTCCCGGTCTGCAAGGTCCAATGCAATATTAGGCAGGTGGTCATAATGTTATGCCTGATCAGTGTATGTAGGACTGCTGTCTTTCATCTGCACAATATCGCTAAAATTAGAAACATCCTGTCTCAGAGTGATACTGAAAAGCTATTTCTTGCATTTGCTACTTCGAGTCTGGATGACTGTAATTACTTTATTATGCTGCTCTAAACCTTCCCTGAAAAACCTGCAGAGATCATTTTTCTCTTCATTGGCTCCCTGTTAAAACCAGAACTGAATTTAAAATCCTTCTCCTCACATACAAGGTCTTGAATGATCAGGCTCTGTCATATCTTAAAGATCTCATAGTATCATAGTATGCCAATAGACCACTACACTCTCAGGCTTACTTCCTAGAGTTTCCAAAAATAGAATGGGAGGCAGAGCACTAATGGATGAGGTGAACCTGAACCATCCCTCGGACTCAGACTGTAGGGGGATTTCCCATGATGCACTGAGCATTTCTTCCTCATTCTACTGCATGCCATTAAATTTCTCTCCATGCCCTCCCTTGCTCTCTTCTCCTTCCCCACACCTACAAACTGGTCACAACAGATGGCTCCCCCCTATGGCTGGTTCTGCTGGAGGTCTCTTCCTGTTAAAAGGGACTTCTTCCTTCTCACTGTCACCAAGTGCTTCCTCATAGAAGATCGTCTGATTATTGGAGTTTTCTCTCTCATATTGTATATTTTACCTTGCATTATAAAGTGCCTTGAGGCAACTGTTGTTTTAAGTTGGTGTGATATAAATAAAATTAGACTCATTCTACTCATTACAGGTGCAAAGGTGACCACGGTGGAAAGCTGCAGTTATTCTTTCCCGCTAACTATGTAGAGGCAGTGTCCACTAACGCTGAATCTCTCACCAGAGTGCAGGTAAAGATTAGAAGCCAGGTCAAAGTTGAGCTTAGTGTATTAATGTAGAGACTGACTTAAAGCAACTTCTGTATGTGATGTGTACTAAAACAGGAAATGGAAGACAACCCACTAGGTGAACTCTGCAAGGGTGTTGTGGACATCTCCAAGTGCAACATTCAAAACTGTGAGTTATCTTGTTGTCTGATGTTTAAAATTTGGTTACATTTTTTATATCAGCATTTACTACATGTCTTTAATGATATGTTTAAAATTATAATACTGCAGCTGGGTAACAACTAAACCAATGTCACCAATAATTATTCTCTAAGATAAGGATCTTTTCATCTCTGCCTTTTTTTGGCACATTGCTTCATTTCTTGAGACTGTGTTAGTAACCTGTCAGTTTGTGGAATAGATTTTTTTTCTTTTCAGGAAATTGCATTCTGTACTTTTCTGCCCTTGAGGTTGGTAAGCTGTCGTACAGTCACAGTTTGAAAGGCGCAGTTAATATCTGTTCCACAGCAGCTGTTCTCAGTTTTGACCGAATGTGTCATGTACTGTGTCATGATTCCTCAAAACCACAAAGTTTGAGAGTTTGGGTGAGCCTGAGTTAAACATCTATCTTCACCCTTCATCACTGTGCGTCTTTCTCTCCTTGTTTGTAGTGAAGAATGGTAAAAACGGGAAGCCCCATGTGCTGACCCTGCAGAACATGATGGAAGACAGTCTGCAGTTTGACTTGGCTGCAGGTTCTCTGGAAGAGCTGTTTGAATGGTACCAGGTGGGCTGGGACATTACTCAGAGAGAGATGAGCAAGCAATACAACAGGGAGCAAGAGGTGAGCATCTCATGCTCTGTGATATTTTGTGGTGGGAGAGCCCACATCAGTGGGTCGAAACCTCCAGGTTGCAACATAAAAATGTTACATTTGTGGATGGATTACTAAATGTGTGCTGTAAATATTTTAAAAAATATAATAGACAAAATTATTAAAAATACATAAAAATAACTTAAAAATAATACAAGCTGTCCCCAAGAAACACAAATGATTAACAAAAATATGAAGACCATAAAAAAATGTAAAATCACTACAAAGAAAAACAAAATAACTAAAACACAAAATGAGTATAAATACACAAAAACTGACTATAAAAAGACACACAATGCTTAACGTGACTACTAAGAGTGCTGAGATGAAAATAACTACAAAAACCCCAAAACTATAACAATAATATAAAATGGCTGCAAAGACATATAAAGTTTATTGGGAAGAAATGGAAACAATAATTTGCAAAATGAGTAAGGCCTCAGTCACACAGGCCTAGAGACAAGACAGCGACCCCTTGGCAATCTCCGGTCGCTAGGGAA
>VVAS01115592.1:0-10786 GCA_015103295.1 Ptychochromis oligacanthus
ATATATATATATATATAAACTAAAAGCCTTCAAATTTATGAATGAGGATCTGAGACCCCTAACAGGAACTAATTGTCAGGATATCTTCAAATCTGTTGATTCGGTTTTGCCAAACTTGCAGATGGTTGAAGCACATTTGACTACTACAAGCCACAGATCTCACCTGAAGGATCAAAATCCTGGAAGTAGTCCGGGCAGTGCTGCTCGGATAGAACTCCTGCTTTGGTGTCGTCCCAACACAGCCAGCCATCCCAAGTGCGATTGCACATGGGCTCTAAAACCGTGGAAAAACAAAAAGACTTAATCAGTATTTACAATACGGTTGAGGAAAAATACAAGAGATGACATACTTTACTTCCATTGTATTTAACCACTAAATCCTTTATGCTGACCACTGGACTGTTTGGTCCCTTCATCAGGAAATACATTATTTCATGTTAAGGACTTTGCTCTTCACAGGACATTACAAACTAACACTGGAAGAATATATTTGTAGAATTTTGAACATAGCGTTTTCTAACTTATTTTCATTCAAGACAGCTTTACCATGTCTGCTTTGGGGTTCTTCCTTCATGATCTTTTGATAGCACTCAAACTGGGCTGTAACTATCTTGTTCCTGGTGACTGTCATGTCATGGTAGACATTGGTTGGATGCGGTTGTTGGGTTTCATTAACCTCCAAGCTTGCCTTTGCCATAAACTGCGGAGAAGGAGAGAAAAGGTTTAGAAATCTTTTGTTATTTTTTTTAACCTTTTGAAAGTATAATTTCGGCATGAGGTACAGGACAACAGAAAAATCTGATTCATAACTTGTTTTTTTTTCCCACGTAAGCCTACTATTTTCTTGTTTTTAGTGTATTAGTTTCCCAGTACTGTTGGTTACATTTACAAATGAGTAACCATGTGTCTTAGCCCATTTTTGGTTGTGTATTTTAACTCTCTGGTGATGTATTAGTGTAAAACAGTCATCACTTTCTACCTAATGCAGGAAAAGGGAGTCATACTTAATGTTTCATTAAAACCATTCGCACTACATGGAAACTATGACATCTGTGCAGACGTATTGGCACACAGATGTGTCCAGATGCAGATACCAACCTGAAGCAGCATTTTTTGTCCTTTAAAGGATTTCAAACAAAAACTGCTTGGCAGTAAATAACTCTGAGGTAGAATTAATAGTGGCTGCAGTACTTTTGAAATTTAGATCAGTAAGAAATAAAGTGTGTCCTTGTGTGCGTTTTGGCAGACCTACCGTCTTTGGATTACACAGCAGTAAAAGTGCCACCATCCAAATCCATCCAAAGTCATTCAGCTTCCTTTCAGCCATGTCAGAGCTGGTTGATGATTTACCAGCTGCAGATCTGCAATGGAAAGTAAACAATTAAGCACTAACATTAAAGCACAATAAAATGTCCTCATAAAAAGGGCTACTTAAGGTCTCTCTTGTATACATAGTATGCCATCATTATCCATTTAGCTGGAAACAGCCAACACTTAAAAATACAAGGAGTTCTGGATCAGTCAGACTGACTGAGCTGTAACAGTGCTCATATTCCAAGGGATCAATGGGGGCTGAAATCCTCAGAAGCCACATTTATAATTTGTAGGATTTTTCAAAGATCTGATGACTAGTCATTCAAATTGTTCTAAAGAATGACAGAGAATTATCTAAGTGGATAAGAGTGAGGCAACCTTTATTAGATGTGTTTCCAGGACCATTAAGAACATTTTTTTTTTCCTTTTTGCCAGTTTGTTTTTGGGCAGTTTTTATTTGTTGAGCTCGGAACTAAACAGTTCAGAGTCAAATCATAAACATCCTACCATGTTCAAAATTATTTTAATGGAAGCAACACACATTAACTGGATTAGAAAGTTTACGAATTGCACCATTAAATGCAACAAAATGATTCTGTCACCACCAGAAACTCTGTAACAAGAACTCAGTCAAATCTGTTTTAATACTGACTCTTAACTGCTACAATGTACTGCACAGTATGTCCTCCCATTAACGGGCAACATAGCACGTCCTCACCCTCTATGTTAGGTCAGTTTGGAACTATAGGCTCCTGTGATGTAGCTTTTTTTTGACAAAGTTTGAAAGGACAACACAGCCGAAAAAAGAAGATGGAATCAGCCCAACAAAATCCTATCAATTAAAGGAAGTTCCACTTCCCTGACAAAGGTTGTGTAAGCACACTACAGATTTAAAATTTCCTGTTCCTACTGCTACTCTGTGTTTTGTAAACCAATTCTCTTTTGCTTTGCACTTCATCATAAATTCTGACAGCACTTATAAATCAGTTAGTGGGTCTGATGTTGCGCCTCATCAAAGCAGAATCCCATAAGGTTGTTTGCAGCAAAGCTGCAGACCACTGGGATTTGATGTCAAGGCTGCTGAAAAGAAGATGAGAGAAATTTCAAATAGAAGCATATCCCTCAGGTTCTACAGATTTGCTTTGCAAAACAGTGGGTTTACTAATGCTCGAGTAGCTTTAGATAATTTAAGCAGCTTATGTATAACTAAGTTACAAGTCTAAAGCTTCCT
The DNA here is from genome assembly GCA_015103295.1 of Ptychochromis oligacanthus. NCBI lineage: Eukaryota > Metazoa > Chordata > Actinopteri > Cichliformes > Cichlidae > Ptychochromis > Ptychochromis oligacanthus. The sequence goes on from VVAS01115592.1 coordinate 2,546, forward strand.
GTGAAGCCTATGTGCTTCCCATAAATATCTCACAGCATGAGGAAGAAGCTCCATACTGGCAAGCCTGAGAATAGGAGACAGAGAGAACCTGAACCCACAATGATGATATGACATGCAGGATTGGAATACATCTCATTCAGAAGTGAAATTCAATAACATCTTTCATACCCTAAAGGAACTAAATTAGGTCACTTATTTTCAACATCTGAAGTCTGATTAAGTTTAGTGAAATAAAATGAAAAAGCTAAACCAACACTGGAGCAGAGACATAGGGGAAACCAAGCTGTCCAAGCTGATATTAAGGAGTTGTGTTTTTTCCACAGAATAGGTGGAATTTCAGGATACGAAACTGATATAAAGCAGTAACAGAATGAAATCACAATCTCTTTTACAAGAGAGACCTGGCCAAGGTGGCAGACATACAACCCAAAGCATCTCAAAAATACTACAACACAACATAAAATACAACATCCACAACATAATACACAATAACATAAAACATTAAGATATCAGTGGCTTCTCAAAAAAAAACCTCCACAAGTCTCTTTCACTGCATTCCTTATTATGCTTTTAAATTCGCCAGAGGCATGAAACTGCAGACCAACGAGTGCTGTTCTCCTTAACCAACAAACAAATCCACAATATCCCAGGAAGTACTCAGCTACAGATGTGGCTTATTTGTGATGTGGTCAGAAAGTGGGATTATTGAAAAAAACAATAATAAAGTGAAGATTAGTTTTGCACATACTTGGGACTGGACTGATTTAAGATAAGACAATGTAAACCATCACTGCATCCATTACCAATGAATGTTTGCAAGGCTCTGTGATCAACTGCATACTGAACAGTCTGGCCTATGTTTAAAGGTTTATTGCAGGACATGACATAAGCAGAACTTTCTTCCCCCATTTTCCCTCCAAAGCCATTCGTCTGCACTTTAATTTCTCAAAAGTATCAGAAACATGTGTGCAGGGTCTCTTTTTATGAACCAGTACAGGGTTTCCCACAGAATCTGATTCTATTTTTGGAACACGCCTTAAATGAGTTATGAAATTAAAATTATACACACAGTGGAACAATATAATCAGCTGGTTCTCCTGTGAGTCTCACATCTGGGAGATGAGCTTAAATATTCACTATTTAGTTATTAAAGTCATAACAAACTGAAAAACAACAGAAGAGGCAAAGCAAGGGGGGCCATCAGTCAGTACATCCGAGAGGTATTTGGTCCGGTTTATTATTGTAGGTCTGCATGCAGCTCAGTCACTGAAGAGACTGGCACAGTGGCTCCTCAAGTCTGCTCAGAGTTAAAACAGCATTGTCCTGAGGGAGAGGAGGGGCTTACTGAAAGGGAGATTGTAAAACATTATGGTGATGTGCAAATTAGAAACAGCCAGGAAAAGATCAGCTGTTCTGTCACACATGCAGGCAAACACACAAAAATGCACACATACACACACACACACACACACACACACACACACAATGGTCTTCTTTGCCAGTTATTCTCTCGTGAGTCTCTCATCTGGTGGATGGACTCCACCATCTCACTGCACCTGGCAGCAATAGTCTTTGTTCTGCTCTGCAGCCTCGGTGAGCTCGGTGTAACGGTCCACGAACCAGTTCTTATCCTGTGGCAGGAGGCCTCTCAGATGCAGACAAGATCCTCTCTGGAGAAGTAGCTGAATAATACTGAGACCCAACACAACAGTGACCTGGCCAGTGAGTCAGCTGGTAGAGAAAACATATGATGGGAAGGGTGGGGCTACCTGGCTAGCAGTGACTGCGATTTCTAAATAAGACAGAAGATGATGGCCACGAATAAATCGATCTCAGATGTGTCGAAAAATAAAAATAACAAATGCTAAAATGAGTTGCCACACATTATGGGGTCTGTTAATATACATGGGTGGCTTGCCCAAGTAAAGTCTTTGTGTGTGAAACACTGCAGTATGGGTAACAAATAGGTCCCATGCATGACAGAGACACTCAAGAACAAACTGCTACTAGTTGTGAATTCTCTGACATTCTACAGCTAGCTAGAACACCAGATTTAGGTCTGGTAGATAAGCTTTTGAAAATATTACACAGGCCTAGAGACCGGTTAGCGACCATCTGGCAAATACCAGTTATGAGGCAAAAATGTGTATATGAATGGTTGTGAGTGGTGGTTTGTTGACGCTGGATGAAATCGTTCACAAAGAGGGTGCTGCACCAAAAACCTACTTGAGATTGCTGCGGTCACCCGTAGTTTGCATGAAAGACACCAACTTGTCGGAAAATACTCGCCATTTTACTCTCCAAGCCGTAGCGAAACTGTAAAAAGTTTCACTAAAAAACAGAAACGGACACCGTTCACCTTAAAGTAAAAGTCACGCCTTTTGAAATGTTTGCTGAGAGAGTAAATTGTGTTTGCAGACAAGTCAGTGTCTTTCACACAAATTATGGGAGACCACAGAATATAACACACTTAAAAGAAAGGAAAAAAAAAAAGAGGCAAAGAAGGGTGACAGTACAGCCATCAGTCAGTACATCAGAGAAGGATTTGACCCCGTTCATTCTCACAGGTCTCCATGCTGCTCAGTCACCAAAGTGAACGGCTGACACAGTCAAGTCTGCTCAGAGTTAAAACAGCATTATGCTGAGGGAGAGGAGGGGCTTACTGAAAGTGGGATTATAAAACATTGTGGTGATGTGCAAATTAGAAACAGCCAGGAAAAGATCAGCTGCTCTGACACACTTGCATGCAGACAAACACAGAAAAAAGCACACATACAGACTGCGCTCTACTTTGCCAAGTTCCCCAGCTGTTTCTTGCAAAGAAAGAAAGAAAAACCACCTCTCCCCCATACATTAACAGTGATACAGGGGATGCATCATTTCAGATGGCAACACAGAGCAGACATCAAAGGCTTATTTCAAAATAGATGCAGGAATGTTACTTATGGCTACAGTAGTTGTGTCATTTTATTTCTTTTTTTCTGGTCATACTGTACCATTTAACTGATACCACAGGTGGTGACTCTCCTTAATGGAATTCATTTGTCATGGTGGGAATTTCAAGCATTACATGTTGCTCACTTTCATTCTAAATACATTTTTACTGATGGGAAAAAAAAATAAAAAATACATGCAACAGTGAACAATCAACTCCAAAGACACGATGTTCTGAATAATGAACCTTCGTTACTAAAAGCCACGGAAATATGTATTGAGTGCTTAGTCTTACAAACTTTATGGAATTTTCAGTCATCTTAAAAACCATGCTTTAAATAGCCATTACTTATTACTTCCCAACACAGCTCAGTTTGCCAGCAACGGTAATGCTTTATCATTCAAAAAAATATTAAAAATATTAGATTTAAGAAACATGGCTGTGAAAATTAATTTAATTAAATTGTGAGGAAAAAAGCAGCGCTACTATTTCTGACTTTCAAGTGTCACGGGCAAAGCTGAGTTTCCACCAGAGAAGTTGTCCAAGCCATCGCTACTGGACGGTTAATGGAGCACTATCCACCCTCAATACCGCGTGCTGTGTGGTCAGATCAGCTGTTTTGTGTAGACCTAGGTGCAGCTCTTGCTGCTTCAGACTTCAGGTATGCTCTGCTGCCACCGCTGTCCACTTATGGACATTATTTCATATTCAAATGGTTTGATTCTGCGTGGGTTTTTTGGAACCATTTTGGCCAAATTCAAAAGCTGGATCCTATATTTACACACATGCAGTTTTACACCAACACAAGATGAGCTCTTAATGGTTAAATAGTTAAACAAATGCACCCTTAAAGTGTGTGTTTCACCAAAAAGCTTTGCTGTTATACCAGCCGTGTCACTGCAGTTGGCTACAGAGAAAAAGGATCCCTCTGATTATCTGCTACTCATCAGGAGGCTGTCACATAATCCTCCTGATGAGTCTCTGTTACATAATCCTTGTGGTTTGTCTGTGTTTACATTCATGCACTTAACTTTTACCACGTCTCTATGTCCTATCAATGCTGCTATTACTAAGGTAATGAGAGCTCAACAGCTGCAGCAGTGGGTTGGTGTTATCACGACACGACACCACAGACGTTTGCATTGCAATTTCGATCTCCAGAACAGCAGCTACACTTCTCACATTTCTTTTTAGAGAAAAATTTGTTTTTAGAAATATACAGCTGTATGTGTTGGCTTCAGCGGCTACTGATACACCTGACCAGTGAGAAGTCACGTCTTGCTTTTACCGATTGCAGTATCTTCAGAGTCAGTACTTCTGCTGCCCTCACCTGCCTTGCAACTATTTGTGTGTCTCAGTTTGTATTTCATCTGAAAACATATTATCTAGCAGCTAAACAAGCTGTAAGAGATCAAAATTTTGGGGAGTGGGGAACATCTTGAATATTATGACATAAAAGGTTTAAGATGCACTCATGTAACAAACAATATGTACTTCAAAAGTTGTGTGCTATGATATAAAAGCCATGTTTTGTTTTAGCTAAAGATACTGAAACAAAAGTGTGCAGATTTAATGTTTGCGTTCTTCATGCCCATGTACACAGAAAAAACATGGAAATTTTCTGTTTTGTATTCACAAATAAAAACATTAAATGTGTGACTGTTTCACAAACTGACGCTTTACAAAATCATATTCTTTATAAACATGTTTCTGCTAATTGCAGCTCAAAACTACTAGAGCGGGCTCCACAGAGGCACAGCACTTGATTATTGATCTGTTTGGGTCAACTTTATCCAACAACAGACCGGTGCAAACTGTAGGTGGTCCACTATTATCTGTAGTACCTCAGAGTGTTTCACTGAAGTGGTTAGTCATGTACACTTTACACAAGAGATGACATCACCTACTACATCTGCCAGCATACAGAAAGTTACCCAGAAAAAAACATCCTATGCATAACATCTGCTGTCTTCTCACCAGCGCCAGAGCCCAGCCTGCACTTATCAACTCCCACTATCCCTGCAGAGATGTTATGCTACACTGTAAACATCCTTTTATACTCACAGGATGTTGGGCGCCCTGTACACCAAGTTCCATCATGCTCTGCTCAGTGGCATTCAGATATCCATTAGGCTGGTAAAAGCCAATAACTTCATTACTCCCTCAATTTATAGCAGGATATGGACCTAAATAGAGCAGGAAGCAGCCATGAGAGCTAATTAAGCCTCTGTTTGCAGAAGATGCCACCAGGAAATATCTCTGTCCTGTCTAGGACAAATAAAATACATTTGATTAATCAAGATATGATTACATAGGTACCCCGCCTCTCGCTCTATGACAGCTGGGATAGGCTCCAGCCCCCCCACGACCCTGAGTTGGATAAGCGGTAGAAAATGGATGGTTGGATGGATGATTACATAGTAATTCTTCTTCAAACAATAATTGCAATATGAATGGAGTAATAGCGATTGAACTAGAGAAAAGAATTATCCAGCGCAAAAAGATTAGACAATAATGATCCGTTTTACCAAAAGCAGATAATCTCACATGATATTGTGTGCTAAAAGATGAGTGAAGGGGCATGTGTTTGCAAAACACTGTTATCGGTCTTTGAGAGCCATGGACAAATCTGGTCACTGGGGTTTAGTGGTCTTGAGTATCTTGTGCTTGCTCTATAAACAAGAGATGAGACAAGATAAGTAGCACACTTGTGCCTTCTGGAACTAATTTCATATCAGTCTTTGTCATCAGTTATGATTTCAATACACACTGAGAGTCAGGGAAGATTTGGTGTGCAGGGTCACATTCCGGGTACAGATTAATTTCAGTATAGAGAAAGCATATAGAATGAAGAAATATTATAAAAGCCAGCTGTATTTCGTAATTACGCAGAGAATTTCCAAAGAATAGTGCAAAGTGCAAATAAATTAGGACAAATAAGCAATTTGCTTAAATTCAATTAACAAACCTGCTTCCACTAATTCCACATGACACTGTAAAATTTATGTTGTTCTGTTTAAAGCTTGCTTACTACAACATATCTACATTTTAAAAAGGAAACAAGCAGCCTAATTTTAGCAAAAATTTTCTGTCAAATCAGAAATTACTCTTGTGTTGCCACAATTATCCGTTCAACACTAAGGATGTCCAATCCATTGGGATCATAACTTTATCAATTTTTTTAATCAACACAGACATTTCTCACAGTTGATAACACTGAGAAGTCCATTCTTCGAATGCAAAAAGGTATCTTCAGTTTTTAAACTGTACGCAATCTATTAAAAACGAAAAAAGCAACAGAAAAAAAGATCCATATTGATTGTTAATGTTCAATAACTCATTAATAAATAATTTCAATCCAGTACCAATGGCCTATTAAAAAAAAAAACATAGTGCTAATCCTAGGACTACATCACTATGTGTATGGAAATTATCCAGTGCCTGATGTCTGCATTTTGAATGAATGAATGAATGCTTGGGTTGAAGATGAAGGTCACTTTCAAAGCAAGCTCAAGCCTGACCACAAAATATATCTTTAAAACATGGACCTATATATAATATGGCATAGTGACTTCGAAAGAAACTTTTTTATAAATAAATAAAAATATAAATATGATCCACTGGATAAAATGTGCCTTTATATACACCACCACACTGTTAGTATCACCATGTGGTCCTACTGTGATATTTCAACATCTTTTGCATCTACAATATGTACCTGTTAGTTCTGAAACTCGACATATAGTCAGCCTTTTACTGAAAACATAAAGTACTGGCCGTTTTATTCTCTGAAGGTTGTGATGTGCTGAGCATGTGAATACAAGAAGCAACGAGGAAAAAGCCCAAAGACTGATGTGAGAACATTGTTCCACTGAGAGCTTCCACTCTAATCAACAGGGCCAAATTTAGCTATTGGATGTTTTCCACAGGATCAGCTGTACATGTAGATCTCTCCAATGTGAGTGAAAATGTCTGAATAAGAGTTTAACCTCACAGAAACTGACATTGCCAAGCCTGGGACATGAGACCTCCCAGCTGCCATGAGTATTATCAGATGTCAAGAAAAACAATAGCTTCCCCACACAGATGTGAAGGAGGAGTCATCTTTGTTGCATGAAAAGACCTCTGCAAATCTCAGTCCACCCATCCTGTTTGAAGCATGCAATAGTCTTTGCATTAACAGGGCAAGAGGGAGGCTGTGTTCTTGTGGTTTTGAAGTAGACAGCAACTCAGATACCAAAGCATTCATGTCATTTCATTCACGCCCTCACCAGCATGCCAGTGTCCTCAGGGCAAGCACATGGATCTATTTATGACAATGGTGCTGAAAAGAGGAAAAGAGTGGATTCTAATACTTAGGTCCACAGCTCATGGAAAGAAAGAAAGGAGAGGCTTATGGTGGTAAATATTGTTGGATGATGTCAGATGTTATGCAGCCAGTTACTGAAGTCCATGAAGCCCCTTAGGCTGCACGGTCAATGGACATATGATGCAGCTAAGTAACCCAGGGAACTATGAATATTGAAGGAATTTGTCACAAACAATCTTCATCCAGTGCCAATGTTCAGTGGTTGTGCAAAGCACATGTCCTTTTTTTGTACCAAGATAGGAAACAAATGTGTGGGTGGGTGGGTTGGTCAAAGGACGTATAGTGCATCCATTTAAGTTCTTGTTCCTTTATAAAATCAAACATAAATGTGAGAATTCTTTGCAACACACATTGTACTGGAGAGATAAATAGTGTATTTTAAAAGGTGCAGTAAGTAATTTTTGAGCTTAACAGGAAAAAAACATTATACTCATAAATAAATATAAATATAAATAAATATAAATATAAATAAATATAAATATAAATATTTTACTCATAAATATACACTAATTAGTGTGTAATTACAGCAAATTGATGCATTCTCATAAACTTAGAATTAATCCATTAAAAACACATAGGAGCGGGGGCCAGTTTGTGGAAGCCACCATGTTGCCCCGCCATCTTGAATACAGTGGCCGAGATGGACATAATTGAGTTTTCCGTATGTGGCCGGAGACCGGACACGTACGTAGTAAAAGGCAGAGAAGAGGACTCGGCGTTCGGGTGACGTAGAGGCAAATTTTAATTTGTGCCTGCATCTTCAGACTCAAGATATGAAGGATCTTACCTATGTTTTATCATCTGAGAAGGGGTCCCCTTCACCAAAGAAACAAAAATGCAACTGGAAGATACAATGCGACCGGCATCGGGAGAGTAAATATTAGCACAGTAGCCTTTCCCAGATGGAAGGAGTTACAGAGAGAGAAGAATTTTAAAA
>VVAS01115607.1:0-21047 GCA_015103295.1 Ptychochromis oligacanthus
AAACTAAAAAGTCTAAAAAAATTTTCCCCTTTTTTTAAAAAAAAAAAAAAGGAAAGAAAAAGTCACTTTTAGTGATATAGGGTAGGGTAGGGTTACAGTTAGGGTTACCACCTATGATGACTTAGACTTCAGAGGGTTAAAGGGAGAGGAAGGGAGCTAAAATGTGTTTTGTTTGTTTGTTTGTTTGTTTGTTTTTTCAGACAGAAGATTCATTGAGGGGCTGCGCCGAGGCCTAATAAAATGTATTAATTCATTTATTTTTTATTTTATTTATTTATTTATTTATGTTTTTGCACTGTGACTCATGCAAAGCTAGTCTTGTACTGCCCAAGAACAAAAATGTGGAGATGGAAATGACCATAAATAGGTCCCCTTTAAACAACTATTTCTAACTGCCCTCAGAAACAAACACCATTAATATGGTGACGATGGTATGATATTTTAAAAATAAAAAAGGCCATTTACAGCTCCTCCAGAATATAGGGTTAGGGTACGGTTTGGGTTACCACTTATGATAACTTAGACCTCAGAGGGTTCATTTTCCAAGTACAAGAGTAATTCTAAGTTAGGCTAAACTATCACAACAACAACAACAGAATGGATTTTTTATTACATTTTATATTTCATAATAATACATAATCATATTTCCCCAGATGATGAAACACTCAGGGGATCAACTCTCCAACTGTTTGGTGGATTGCCTTAAAATTTTGTTCAGATGTTCTTGTGTTCCGTGTTTTGTTTGGGGCAACACTGCAGTGCAGTGGTTAGCACTGTTGCTTCACAGCAAGAAGGTTCGTGGTTCAAACCCGCTGGCTGGCTGGGGCTTTTCTGTGTGGAGTTTACATGTTCTCTATGGGCACTCTGGCTTCTTCCCACCATCCAAAGACATTCATGGGGTTAGGTTAAGTGGTGATTCCAAATTGGCCATAGGTGTGAATGGTTGTCTGTCTCTCTGTGTTGCCCCTGTGACAGACTTGGATATATCCTCCAATATATTTGAAGTAGAGCCACTTTCTTGGATCTTACTTTTCTGAATTACTGTATGTTCAGTAGAATTTGCACCACTTTGCAAATGTTTCTTCTGGCTTATTTCTACCATTTTTTATTCTGTTTATATGATACCTGCTTTTGTGTATGACCCTCTAAATATGTTCTAATGGAATTTATGGAATTTTTATTAAATAATTTATTATTTTGTGTGACACAAATAAAATTACTTGACACAGACCTCTAAATTTCTAGAGAAGTCCCAAATAAGGCATGTAAGCTTTTGTTTCACTGTAGAAGTAATGGACTCTTAAAAGGCAGAATCATTAAGGTGTGATGTTCGAAGTCCTACTTTCAGTATCTGCCACAGCTTTATCTCACATTGATACCACGATCTAATACCACACTGTCCCTGCATCATCTCCCCTCCCACCTATGTGATTTCTTTACCAACCTTATTAGAGACATAAGGAGATAAGCTGCTTTCGACCCTGCTGCTTTCCCTCTCAGGTGGTTAGCCCTTTACCTCACCCTGGAGTCAGACCTGTTGTTTCCATGACACTGAGCCATGAGAGGAGACCACAGCAACAGCACATCTATTTACACCATTAATTTGAAATGGGCTTACGTCTCCTGCTAACTAGCTGGGAGCCTCAGATTGTCATTTTTGTGATTTACTTTTCAAAGACCACAGTGTTTGTTGGGTTTTGTTTTGCCTTCATTTTCTTTCTCTGATAATGATGCTTCTTTGTGAGTCTCGAAGATGCAGGGGATGATAATGTCAGAATCTGCTAGTTTTCCGCTTCAAACTTACACCAATTTTCAGTAATGTAAGACTGATATTTCTAAGGGAAAAACTCATCTTTTTCTTTAACATACTGCTTGTTTTTCATATTGTGGAACGAATAAATAGACCATCCTCTTATAGAGAAAACTAGAGATGGCCAGTATTCCCTCAGATATTGTGGTGCTCAGACACAGATACACGAAAGTACATGTTATCTCCTGTCACATCCGTTTTGTTTTTATTATCTAGTTTCATGCTGTTGTGCATGTGTGCAAATAGAAAACCCTACATAAAGAGAATTACGAGAGTAATAAAAAGGACATTAGATAGTAGAGCTTTAAAATCTTCAATCAAAGCTTGAGGTCATTCTTTTTAAGTGATGTCTATCTCAGTGGAGTGGTCTTAGTGTGTGATATACTGTAGGATGTCAGAGGTCGAGCAGATACTGAATGGTGAACTGTAGCTGAATTAATTGAAAAAAAGAGATGTGGGGTATTTTCAAGGCTTTAACAGCAAAAGCAACAGCTTTACATCATAGGTGGTGAAACACGTTTTTATTAAGTGCGTCAGATGCTGCAGTTTTGTCTGATGCCGCCTGCATCTCACCATTAAGTGCGCTATGGTCACGGTCTTTGAGACACCAGCCACAGCAACATGAGGTGCCAAGAGAATACAGCCCTGAAGACAGTCCAGTTTCAAAGATCCACAGAGTCTGATTTATTCACACAGTTTTTTTCCCCCCTCTGCTGGTTAAGTATATTTACTCAACACATGCATTACATAATGATCACATTTGGCATTTGGTCAAAATTTGGTGAGTTTGCAACATTACCAACTAGTGATGTTGGTAATGTTACATCGAAACTTTTCTGCAACATTGCAATAGCATTATAGAACAATATAAAATTGAAGTATTTTACTTAGTCAGTCTAATGTTTTATATGTAAACATAAATGTATTCACAATGTTGTTTTGTAACGTTGCTACAACACGGCCTTGATCTTAAATTTTTATGTTAGTATGACATAATTTAAAACATTAAACAGACATAAGAGAGGAACAGAGGATGTTACTACATTGCTGCCTCAACCAAATTTTGTTTGAAAACCAGGCACTAATAAATGCTTAATAAAAGTTTACGAAAAGATTGTGGTTTAGTCTCATAGACGGTATAAAAGATGTAGCTACCGTGATGTCACCTGCTGATTTGGGAACTCCCATTTTGAAGCCTTGAGATGAACATTTCCACCATCACTATCCTGGTTGCAAGAAACCAGATGTGAAAAGGAGGGGTGGGTCTGACTGTGAAACCACTTGGTCATTGGCTAACGACTTGTGATTGACAAGTCGTTAGCGAGTGGAAAATGCCACAACTAATCCTCCTTTTTGAAACATGGTATGTTAAGATTTACAAAATAGAATTTTTATTCAGTATGACCCAAAATGAGTGACTAAGACCACGAACTCAGCAGCAAAGTGTTTAAACAGGTCAAGAAAGAAAGCCTTTTTTCCATAGACTTCTATACGACCGGAAGTCTTTTTGCAACCACAGCTCTCGCCATCTGGTGGCCTTTAGAGAAAATGCAGGTTTTTAGGCACATCCACATTGACTTCACTTTTCCAACCAGGAAGCTATTTCCATGTTTTGTACTGTCTATATTTAGGCTAGAATACATCTGTTCACAACAGTAATCCTGGATATGCTGAAAACTGATGCATAACCAGTGCATACCCAGTGACCAAGCTAAAATAACCCAAATGCAGAATAGAGACCGAGACAGGTTTACAGCAGTAATACATGATTTACTGGTCGAGGCTGGGATAAGGCAGTTTCTTAAAGTCCATAGCAGTAGGAGAGCTAAGTGGGTGGCTGTAACCAGGTAGGGCTTTCGGGGAAAAGGAGCGCCAGAGCAGCAAGAGGTTCAAGGATATCCAGAATACTTTGCCAAGAGTTTCTTGAAAATGGAGTGGCACAGGAGCAGGGTCTGGCTGGAGCTGGAACTGGAGGGAGGAGAGGCAGGGTTAAGCAGGGTAGGCAGATTTGCAGGTTAATTCCAAAGGCTGGAAGAAGACTAACTGGCTCTAGTAGTAACTGGCCAGTCTATGATCTGGCACTGTGGTTGAGTTGAAAGCTGGTATGTAAGCTGGCAGCGGTTGAAAGTGATTGCATGATGTTGTGACCGACCTGAAACCACTCCTGAACTGAAACTAAGGTTAAGAGGGGAGGGAGGCTGGAGCAGCAGGCCTGACATCATAGAGAGTATCAGAGATGGCCATAGCCACGGTGAATTCCCCCATTAGTTCTTGAAGTCTTGTTATGAAGCCTTGAGATCAGCGTTTTCGCCGTTGTCATCTTTAAAACTGGATGTGAGCTCGATCTGACTGTGAAAGCATACCCTCATTGACTACTGAATTGTCAATCATAAGTCGTTAGCCAATGAACTTCTCAATCCTCTTTTCTGACTGTTAGAATGATCATAGTTTCCAAAATGAACTTAATTTTTATTGAAATGAGTAACTGAGCCCATAAACTCATCAGGAAAGTATTTACAGAGGTCCAGGGAGAGGGCTGTTTTCTCATAGACTTCTATAAGAATGGAAATCTTTTTGCAATCATAGGTATTGCCCTCTGGTGGCCATTAAAAGGCACCAATGAGGATTAAAAATAGTTAAAAAACATTCACAAAAATAATCCCTATAGCAGTTTTTCCAGGTGCTACAATAAAGCACCACAATGGCACAAACAAAAAAGATGATTAACGAGGTGTAGCAGAGTTAAAAATTGGCAGTAAGGCCCTGGTCACACAGGCGTAGAGACTGCCTGGTGACAGTTGCTATGGGAAAATGTGTATTCCTCAGCTAATAAGCTAGTGGTTGCTGGAGGTTGCTGGCTATCACTTGGTGAAATCAATTGTTAAAGCCCTAGTCACGCAGGCCTAGAGAGCAGTCAGTGACCTCCTGGCAACCATAGGACACTAGAGAAAAATGTGTATTCCCCGACTGGTCGGCAAGTGGTTACAAGAGGTTGCTTGCTGTTGCTAGGTGAAATTGATTGCCAAAAGGTATATAGTGCTACACTGAAAACCTCCTTGCGATTGCTTTGGTTGTTGGCCGATTGCTGTTGTTGCCTGTAGTTTGTATGGAAGACGCCAACTTGTCTGCAAACATTTGCCAACTGCTTGCTAAGGGGTAGTGAAACACAAACCAGAAAGAGAGACCATTTGCCTTCAAAGTAAAAGTTACAAACATTTGCCAACTCATTACCTCTTGGCCAGGAGTTGGCATGTGTTTGCAGACAAATTGGCATCTTCCATGCAAACTATAGAGAACCACAGAAATCTGCTCCCAATCAAAGCAATTGCAATGAAGTTTTTGCTGCAGCACCCTCTTTGTGACCAATTTTATATAGCAACAGCAAGCAACCTCCAGCAACCACTTACCAACCGGTCGGGGAATACACATTTTTCCCTAGTGACCAGAGGTTGTCAGGGGCTGCTAACTGGCCTCTAGGCCTATGTGACTGAGGCCTAAATTAGTTGACATCTAAAGATGATATATACTGTGTTCTCACTGAAGCATTTCCAAAAAATACAAAAACAGCAACAACATCAACAAAACAAAAAATAGCTCTGCTATAAATTTGGATGTAAAGGACAAAAAAACTAACATATAAGGATCTATTAAAAGTACAGGTTGAGAAAGTAGTGAAGTCTTTGTTGGACCAATAGTGATTCTTTTCTAAAGTATTAAAATATTTTTGTCCAGGACAAAAATTGTTGAAGTGGAATTTTCAAGAGCTAAAAACTGTGACTTTTTAAAAAACTTAGCTTACATGTGTATTCACCCTAAATAGTGCTAATAAAAAGCTGTTGAAGCCTAGCATGACAACTGAATAGTTTGTGGGAATCCAGGTCAGGTCCAGATTAGTCAGATTACACAGTCAGCAGGTAATCAGAAAGTGATAAAAGCCCTCTGTTTTTAGTAGAGAACCTCTTGGCCTTGTTGTAGGCACCCCATGATGGACTCTCCTTAATCAGCATGAAAGCCAATAATTGGCCTACTGATTGTGCTGGAAGGAATTCAAGCAAAATTGATGTTTACAACTGACAGACCAGCTGCTGTGGCTAAAGAGACCTGGAAATATTTTGGTAGCACTGGAATTCTCCATTTCCTCCCTGCATTAATATGTGAGGGGAATGTGCATACCTTTGTTTCCCCAGCTTTATTTGTTCTCTTATTTAATTTGTTATTGATTTATTAGATTTTCTGCTCTCTGGGCTTTATGCCACATTAGATTGGTATGGCTTGACTTCAGTAGGCTTGGCTGCAATTCTATTTAACAAGGGTTGCTCTCCTCTGTATCAGTGGTTTTGACAGGTCCACAGTGACACGCTTGTCTGTGGTGGGACTGTGCTAACCATTTGTAGTGGTATACATATTTGTTTGAGGCACTGCCTGCTATTTTGTTCTGTGAATGAAGGACTTTCAGTATGTACTGCATGCTTCTATAGCGTGTCAGGTTGGTTGTCCTTTTTATTTGGTGTTTCACAGAGATATCTGGTGAACCTTCCCAACTCAAAGATAGCTAACTCTGTGTCTTAATTAAGTGTCTTTTTAACCTCATTCACTCTATAATTTTACATTAGGATTGTGCATATTGTTTATATATCTTTGTGAAACATTTTTAGAAGCATTTGTACAAAAAACAGCCTCTCATAAATTATTCCTGTTCTTGGAAGCAGTATGGTTGGTCACATGAGATACTGATGCAAGCCTACATTCAGGTGTTCCCTCTGCCCCATAGCAGGAGTTGGTGTTGTCAGACAAACTAGAGATATTCTCTGTACCGGTTACTTCAGGTGGCCTTGTATCTATTCAGAAAGCAAGGAACAAAACACTGCATCATGTTAAAAAAAAATAAAAAATCATATGCCTCATCCAGCATACCTGGGCGCAGAAACAGGGTGCTTATATCATCACTTAACCGGCGGAACCAGGGGGTTAGACTTTGACTATAGCTTAGATAAACCTAAAAATCTGATGGATTTCTAAATTCTTATGTTGCATAAAGCATTTTAGTCACTGACTATCTTAAGCAAGGCTACTGTACAATGAATTCTAGGAAAATTAAGAATTTTTTCAAAGATTTTCAAAAAATGGGAGACTGAGTGACAGTACCTAACCTCTCAGCTCAGTTTACGCCAGTAGACAGTGTTTGTCTTTTGGAAGAATTCAACAGCTACAAGGACACTTTACTTGGAAACTCAGTGAAGAGTATAAGAATATTTTTTAAAACTGAGATAGAAAAAAAAATACAATGGAGAGAAACAATGTAAACAGGTCTCAGTTCTTCAGTCAGGTTCAGGGTAGTTTCTTTGGGTAAACAAAAACAGCTGACAATGTTTTTGCTGCTGTATATTTGTATTGTGGTCTTTAGAAACTCTCATTTCTCTCCCCATAATAATGTTAGGAAACCAGATTATGAGCCAAGGTTTCTTCTTTTTTGTTGTTGATTATCACTTGTCAAAGCAGGTGTCACTGATTTTTACCATAATCAATTTTAGGCTTGTAAATACTCTTTTTGGGGGCGGAAAAAGTCTAACTCGCGTCAGACTAATCTATGAACAAACACCGGTCCAACTCTGCAGACGCATCTAGTGTGTCTTTGTGACAGAGGCCACCAATCCATTACATGAAACACCTTAGACCAGCAGATGTGATAAAACAGTGGCAATTTGCACCCTGAGCTGTACTTTCTGTCTTTTCAGTGGTTCACTTTATCCAACCTCATTATACAGAGAGAAGTAATGAGTACCAAATTTGATATCAGTGATAAAGCAGAATGCATTGTGGTAAAGAGACGTCTTTGGTTGACGAGACAGACAGGCTTTAATTCTTATTTGTGAAATGTTTAATGTTTTTTGAGCCTTTGAGAAGTGTTGAATCATTACCACTTAGTTCAGTTGACACATCTCTGACACTTATCTAGAACAAAATAAGTGTTCATCTAATAGATTTGAAGTTATCTACATCCATAGCACAGTTCCTCACACCAGCAGCAGAGGGAGTTATCGAGGTTTGCCTCAGCACTCATGAGTGTCACTATTCAGTGCAAAGACAAACAAGTCTGTTGATTTTTCTGGAGCTGAAGGAAATGTCTTTTTAAGCCTTTATTGGCTCTGATTAATTTGCAGTCAGTATCCACAAAATCTCCAAAATTCAGCACAGTCACACAGCGACACAGAGAACTACATGAGAGCTGCTCAGCATGGCCACAGCATGCTGTTTCTGGTCACTGGGCTGCAGTGCTGAAGCAAACACAGATCAAGGTTGTTGCACATGGTATCCTCATTTCCATAGTGTTTATTATATATGCAACACACAGCAGGGAGCAGTATCAAGTGTTCAGATCAAATATTAATTTCTACTGGGAACATGCTGTTTTTGAAGATGCAATCTGTTCAAGTTCTAAATTTCAAATATGGCTTCAAATGAAAGATTAACACTAAAATTTGCAGTTGTGAATGCAACAGCTTGTTCTTAAATATGACTGAGGGTACAATAAATGAATACATCATGCACAGTTCTCTTTGGAAGACAAAATGAATGACAGGCTTGGTGTTTTTCATTGTGTCTGAAGTGCAGACTGTCTGCATTTGAGCAATAGGTTTGACCAAAATTGTAGCTGCTTAAAATCGGTTTGTCAATGTGTGCTTGTTAGCACTTTGCTCAAAGCACTGCTGGTCTGTAGTCTCTTCTCTTAATTTAACAACGAGGCAGCATTTCACTCTTATTATGAAATAAATGTTGATTTTACACTGCAGTGGTTATACTGTAATGGCAATATCTGCACTTCGATGGTTGCCCTATAGGCCTTGCTTTCACTATGTGGCTTTGTGTACCATCAGAGAATTTCCTGGGAAAATAAAGCACAACAGGAAGAGGATAGCACTTTTGTTTTAGCCATCTGTAGCTTTTCACAAATTGTGGATGCTAGAACAACTGTGAAAACTACACAGCAAAAGAAATTCAGTCCCGCTCTTGGAGGAGGCAACAATTACAAAAAGGGAGAGTAATAACAATCAAAAGTAAAACAAGAGTGAAAGCAGGACAGGCATTCATTCAATGGAGAAAACCTTTTGGCCTTGAAAATGGCATTCAAAAGTGGCACTGAGATGACATTATTCCTGCTAGATTTTAAAACAGAAATTGGTCCAGTCTTTGCAACAGTGGCAAGGGGTGTATGTGTTTACCGGCAATGAACGTGACACAGGGCAAAAGTAAGAAGAAAAAGGTAAGAAAGATTTTTAAAAAAAAAAATTGGTTTTGAATTTGAGATATCTACTCTGCACTGGATTCCCAGCTAATGCTGAACATAGTGAACAATCATTCACTTTAATGGTCTAAAATGAACATCCAACAAAATTTCAGCATTCAGAGAATGGTTGCAGTTGAAGGGAAGACACCTTAATATGGCTTTATGTTCTCCCTACACATATCTCCAAAGATATGCATGTTAGGTTAATTGGTGATTCTAAAGGTGTGGATGTGAGCGTGGATGGTTGTCTGTCTCTCTGTGTTAGTCCTGTGAAGGTCTGGCGACCTGTCCAGGCTGCCTTTAGCCAAGTATCAGCTGGGCGCCATCTCCTCTGTGACTCGAGCTATATATAAGAAAATTGAGAAATTTTGGTCTATTGCTTATATTGCTTAAAATTTTCTCTGTTATTTCTACACTACACTTTTCAAATCTATTCACTGGACAACTGAATATGTTTTCACTAGAACGATAAGACTGTAGCAGATGTCAGGATCCGGTAGATGTGTGTGTTGTTCTGAAATGAATGAAAACAGCAGGCAGCTGGCCCACTTGAACCTCAGAAAACATCGCAGGCACAGTGAGTAAAATCCGTGAAATCTTTTTTGGCATGAAAGTCGAAAATATTGCCAAGTTGTGTTATTATGAAAATAACAAGGCTGCACTTGTTTCAGACCCTGCCAATCTCATGAATGTGTTAAATGGAACAAAAGCAGACCAGTGATAGATTGATCAATTCTCTTGATTATGCCACAAAGATACAACTGGGAAATACAGAAATGTATTACACAGATTGCAGTTAGTCCACTCCTGTGAAGTGACTTGTTGTTGTTGTTGGTGACCTTGGTTGCCTACAAACATGTTTCTGTCACGCTCCTACAGACTGGACTAAACTGGAATACATCAGTGATGTATACAAAAATACCCATGCTTCTTTTATGTGATCTGCATCCAGTACTGAAAGAAATTCACTGTTTTCAGAAATGAAAAAAGTAATCATGAACACAAAGACTGAGATTTACTGAATGTCGGCCTAATCAAGGAGGATCACCTTCAACACCTGCTCTCAGTGGGGGCACCAGGTGCATAACAGCCCATTTTTACCCAGCACAGGAGATGTTTTTAACACATCAGTGGGTCCATTAAATATGAAGCACAGTGCATGACCTTAATCTCTATGTGGAGTGACTCTGGGACTTCAAATTGTTGGCAGTTTTTCAGGGTTAAAGCAGGAGAAAGAGAGAAATTATTGTAAGGTAACACATAAAATATTTAGCAACAAATTTAGCTGACATCAAAAAATAAGTATGAAATTTTTACTGGGAAAATGACAGCACCAAAATGATACATCATTTTTAAAAGAAATTAATGTGATTGTGCAAAAAAGGATATTATCCAAAAATGCCTGAAATGGATACAAAGACAGAAATCCTGCAAAAAAAAAACAACAAAAAAACACAACTTAAAGAAAAATAAACATCCAAAGATTCAACACTGACTTTTTTTCTTTTAACTTTTTTCTTCTGTTTGTAAAAATCCCCTTCATGTGCAGCAACAGTGGCTCAAAAATATCCTCCGGCCTTCGGTTTGAAACAAGAGAGTACGATATTGTTGAGCCGCTAAACAAATGACTGCATTATGCCCAAGCCCTGTGCCGTGGCTCCTGCCAAATGTTGATGGAATCATTGGCTTTCAACCACCAAGACATTTGCATTAAGTTGTTTATCAGCCAAAAGGAGTGCTGCAAGGACGCACTGCGAGGAAAACAAAAAAACAAAAAAAAACAACAACAAAAAACTGCACATCTTACAGCTGATCCAATTAGCTCGAACAATAGAAATGTTCAAGGACAGCAAAGACGCAAACTGCCTCAGAAAATCAGCAATTCATTACTCCTTTGAGTGATAATTAACTGAAGAGACTGATTCTTTCTTTTTTCAAATCCAACATGTAAAATGAGATACGATTATAGGTTGTTTCTTTAAAAGAATGAAGGTTTTTTTTTGTTTTGTTTTTTTCCTGCTGAATGGTGACATCAGCTGCTGAGCCTCATAACTATGGTGTCATCTATATGCATCTAAAGGGACGGCATTCGATACGAAGAGGCCATCCAGGGTGACAAAGACACACAGCAGCACAAAGGCTTTTCACTCTCAGAGCTAATTAGTGGATCATGATTTCTATGAGGCAGAATAACATCTTCCTTTTCTACCTCAAGTATTGTCTTCCCTGGATTAAAGAGAAACGGATTTGATTTGAGTAAAAGAAAGTAATTTCAGACACATTTACATCTTCAAAGACTTCTTTAGGGACAGAAATTGTCTGTGAAAAAAAAACAGATCCATCTCATTTCTAGGATGTCTAATACTGCTGTTCTGTCAAAGCTGCTGAAGCATTAGACTTACACACAAGGTGCCTTTTGGTGTTAGCTGTAGTGAGACGAATCTGTCACTCCCAAGTCGGCTGATATGATCACTTACGAAAGATTCCCTGGGTTCTCATTTAAAAATATGGTAAAAGTCAACCACATTTTGTAAACCTAACTAAGTAGTTCTTGATACATAAACTTAGTAACCAGAGAGTAAAAAGTGAGGGAAAACAAAGCAAAACAACGTGCAATTTTGTTTTTAATATGTTTTTTTTTTTTTTTTTAATTTATGCCTCTGTCTCCTTTCCCTCATCCTAATCCAAACATTTTTGCACTTTAAAACAGGGCTGTTATCTCTCAACATTTCCAAGGTCAGCGTGCCAAGGTACCAATGGAAAAGTTTGCCTTATGTGTGTTTCTGCAATGCCAGCAGCATCTCAAAGGATGTCAGTATTTGATGCTCTGGGATGAGCATGCATTTATAGAAAAAAAAATAAATAATAAAAATAGCCCTCTTTTTTTGCTGAATCCATTTCTGACAGCACCAACTAAAAATATCAGCCACAAAAGAGGCCAAACAAGAAACAAACAAAAAGCATTAACTGGCTTTCTAAGAGTATGCTCCTTTAACTAGCATGCTGTCAGAATAAATGTCCTCCATAGTTATAAATGGGGTACTATGGGGGTTTGACAGGGTCAGAAGGCACATCAGCAGTGGTAACATGACAGACAGTTTTCAAGACAAGCTTATAGACCAAAAGTCTAAATGTACAATGAGCCATTGCTGCTGCACAGTGAAAAAATAGCTGGCGAAAGGTGAGTAGAAGTTTAGAATTCACCATGGAGACCTGCAAAAATAAACAGGAAAATTCAGTGTCCTTGAAAAATGTACAGTGTTGATGGTGTGTTTTTTTTCCACCAGTCTTCAGGCAACTGTTTTGCTGAGCTATTTTATAAATTGTTGTTGCACTGAAACCAGTTTTCCATAAAATAATATGGTGTCTCAGGTGTCTTCTGCATGGATGGAGTTCTCTGATGTGCCCTCTACTGGAATCTGTCTGTAACAACGAATGTACAAACAAGCATGTGAACAATTACATTCACAACTCAGCCAGTCTTTGTATATGCATGGTTAAAAGGCAAGTTTTTGTCCAGCCTAATGGGTCTTTATGAGATCAGCCTGGTCTTGGCAGTGTGAGTGCTAATCAGCAGGCTTTTTTGGTGCCTGAAAAGAGCCAAATTACAATGAGGGAAACTTAATTTAACCTCATTCTTGACCAACTATAACTCAAGTGAACTCAAACCCTTAAAACTGTGACAATGTCAGACTAATTCTGGGAACCTCCCAGGCTGACTCCTGCATCTGTGAGGTTGCAAAAGTCATAAAAACAGTTTTAACTAAATATTGTAAAACAAGCCTGACTTTCTCATGTGGTCTTTTTCAGCACATGTGATGGGACAGAGGGAGTCTTTCTTTCTGCTTCTCTCCAGTAGCAGATAGATATTCAGCTGCTTGCTCTGAGTGGGTGTCTTGGTCTAGATCAGCATTCCTGCTGGGGTTCGAGGATATCTCCAATGTTTGTGTCCCACAGCTCCCTTCCATAGCTGCTATTGTTTTCCCCTCGCCCTGTCCTCGGCCATCCAGCCCCAGGAACAAATCCAAGACTCTTCTGGACACGAGGGCACAAGCAGTGTGGTCAGCCCACTCTCTACATTCCTGCACCCTACCTCTGTCAGGCCCGTGGGTGCTGCACTGAAGTCCAGCTTTGCAGGACAAACAGCACAGTGTACAAGGCAGAGTAGACAAACACATCTCCTTCTGAGTGTATTTCCCCATTTTAGACTCTATGTACAGGAAACTGGGCAGCCATGTTGGCTCCACAGTCGTATGTAATATCAGGGCATGTTCACCCACATATTCAGAATTCCTCAGTGGATGAGTTCAAATAAAGGCCTCATATTTCTACACATTTACAAGACTTTAGATTTCCTCTGAGTCACTGGTTCAACTGAATGAGCTGCATTTTCAGCTGCTAAAAGATTAAAAAGCTGGATATAAACTAAGTGATATTAGTGAAGACTATTATTGTTTAGTCTAATGTGTAGGTTTGGATTTGCAAAGTTCCAAGCAAGCAACTTCCCAGTGAAGAATGACTCTTTAGCCAAAACTTGGCTTACATGTGCACTTCTCTTTGGGCAACATTTTGCCATGACTAATGGAGTTGACTCACAGTGAGATGGGCTGCCTCAGCTCAGCGACAAGTCCATCTTACATGGGCCAGATGTCAGGTCTATTGTGAAATTTGGTCCAGACAGCATTTCCCAGTGTTTAAACTGAGCTGAGAGTGCCAAATACACCCCAGATTAACCCTAAATGGGATTACTGTCTGGGATCTAATTAGATTTATAGATTAATTTAATACCGACAAATTATTTTGCCCCTTTTTTTCCTTTTGAACATATGTGTTTTGAATTTAAAGTCAGTGGTTTAAAAGGGACCTATTATACTTCATTCTGACATCATATTTTTATATTTTAGACTCTAGTCAATACCATGAGGCAGTGTGGAGAGGACCTAAAGGCAGGACATGAAAGCAGGTTTGAACAAACAAATAATGAGCCTTCAGCCAATGAGCCTAAAGCAGAAAGTCTATACAAAAAATACAAAAGAGTAACATGATACAGGAATCCAGGTAACTGAACAAAGGGGATGAAACATAGAATCCAAGCAGAAAAATCGAAAGTAGGATCTGACAAAGGGAGAGACAGGACTAATTGGGGAAGGGGAGCTAGACACAGTAGCACATAATCACCACAGGTAGGTACAATCAGACAGACAGAAAGTAAAAACTGAAACAAGCCACACTTAAAGACCAACTATCAAAGGAAAAGGGGAAACACTAAACATAGAAACAAGAAGATTCACACTAAACATGGTAGCACAAACAGAGGAAGAAGCACTGACAGAAAGGTTAGTGACAGAGGAAGGAATACACAGGCAAACACTGGGGAAACTAAAATAAAAAATCGGGAACTAGAACTCAGTAATTTCACAACAACTAAAGCTCAACATCACTAGAATGACAACAACCTCAAAACAAGAAGCGGAAATCAAACATACCACAAGAACTTCGGCTAAACATGGGGTGGCAGTGGCTCAGGAGATAGAGCAGGTCGTCTGATAACCGGAGGGTTGGCTGTTTGAATCCCACTCCATGCCAGTCATTCTGTTGTTGCGTCCTTGGGCAAGACACTTCACCCACCTTGCCTCCAGTGCCCCCAACACTGGTGTATGAATGTGAATGAATGTTTGGTGGCGGTCAAAGAGGCCGTTGGCACAGATTGGCAGCCCCGTTTTAGTCAGTCTGCCCCAGGGTAGCTGTGGCTATGGATGTAGCTTACCACCACTGTGTGAATGTGGAGTGAATGAATAATGGATTCAATGTAAAGCGCTTTGGGTGTCTTGAAAAGTGCTATATAAAATCTAATTCATTATTAAACATGACTAGAAAAATGAAATCAAAACAGGAATTTCAAAACTCAAAAACACAGCCAAACCCTGACACCATTACCACACTAGAGGAGCTTTGCATAATTCATAGTTCAAAATAATACTTATATATACTCAGCCTTGTTGAAACCCACTTAGTTCACCCAGTGTCTGAAAAAAAAGCCATTTTAGTTCCTTTCCCTTTAAACAAATATTATTTTAAGAAGCAAAACAGAAGGCTTGAGCAAGTGGGTGGGGTTGGTGTGCTTACAGCCAGAGATGTGTGCCTGAGATGACCATATTAGGGGATATCCACTCTTACTGACATCACCAAGACCCAAGAGTAGAAAAAACTTTCTGAAACTGAGAGTTTAGAGGAGACTGAAGCCTGAGCTTTCAGCTCACAGGCATTACTTGTACAAAGACTGATCCCATTATTTTAAACTTTGGCTATCCATCATTGTAACAGTATATATATGACAGAAATAAAGAAAATCATAAAGATCCGTTTTAAAGCTGTGCACTTAGTCTCAAATGATCCATTTCTGTGTTTTGCACCTTTGGTTTTATTGTACCGTTAGCCCCAGTAGGGTCTACAGCGACAAGCATAACATGTAATTATATCCAGAGGCTGACTGCATCTAAAGTTCAGGGTCGTCATCAAGTGGTCTCCAGACTCTGGATGTCATTGTAAACCTTTTTGTGCCATGTTCATTGTAGTCAGTATAGCATTGTTATATGACTGCAACCAGAACCCCACTTGAGAAAAGGCTTAGTGAATGTGCAATATTAAACAGAAATAGACAGAAAAAAGAAAACACCATCATTGTCTTGATGTTAGTTTCTAACATATAGAGTGGCGAATAAATTATTGCACTGTCAGAAGTTCTACACATACATGATGTGACTGCGCTAAAATGTCTTTGGCAGATTGTAGACATCCTGGGCGCTAATATTATACTACACTGCACGGAAATGCTTCTTAAGAAGAAAAAAAATTAAACCCAAACCTAAACAAGTAAAAATGAAACTGAGAGACAATTATGCTTCTGTGAAGTAATCAACAAAAAATGATAATGAAGTTTTAAATACATTTTTTGGCGTTGATTTGAACAAAGAACTTCCAATCCTTACACAAACCCTAAGGGTACAATAAATAAAAATATGTTCAGCTTGCTCACATTTAATTGGTAATTGTGGATCATACATTCAATGAAATTCAAACCTGAACTTTCAACCACGAGTAGAATCACTGTTGGAAAACCCCAGAAACTGCTACCTAAGACGCAGCTAATGAAGGACACATGAAGAGTGAAAAGGATCTTTTCACTGTTCATGTTTTATACACCACTATTGCATTTAATCATCAGTTATTATTAAACTCTGGCTCTCTTCCATAGTGCGTCTTTTGTCCTTGTCCTGTCTCCTTCTGCTCTCTTCTGTTTCCCCTCACACCCAACTGGTCGCAATAGATGGTTGCCTCTCCCTGAGCCTGTCTCTGCTGGAGGTTTCTTCCTATTAAAAGCGAGTTTTTCCTTTCCACTGTCACCAATTGCTTGATCATATAGGGGGGTCGCTGGATTGTCGGGGCTTTTCCTCTCTAATATTGTAGGGTTTTTACCCAACAATATAAAGTGCCTTGAGGTGACTATTGCTGTGATTTGGCACTAAATAAATAAAACTGGATTCAACTGAATTGAACTGAAAAGAAAAAAAGAATAAGTTCTATCTGTATTTTTAAATACAAATATTCTGTCAAATCTTGCTAGAATACAAAATAATTTGTTGTATTTCCTGCTAAACAGCTATTTTCTTAATTTGGTAATATTTCTTTTTCCTCATGGAGGCTTCAGCTAGTTCTCCTTTCCTTTTTAGGAAGTCACATAATTTAATATGATAATATTGGTCGTAGTCTGTCTGTGCTCCTCTTTTCTGTCTTCTCTTTTCTTTCACCCCCAAACCAGTTTCAGCAGATGGCTGCCCCTACCTGAGCCTGGTTCTGTTGGAGGTCTCTTCCTGTTGAAAGGGAGTTCTTCCTCCACACTATTGCCAAGTGCTGCTCATAGGTGGTTGTCAGGTTGCTGGGGTTCTTTCTCTGATATAGGAGAAAACAGTCAGTCTGCTGCAAAGAAAAGGACCAATATAAAAGATAAATAAATAAATAGAAATGGAAGTTTCAAGACTATACTGCTCTAAGACTGAGGCTTTCGTTAATTTATTTTTTGATATCCTGTGAAAGCAGGAGAATAAGCGCTTATATCTCACATTGAGGCTGTCTGCAGACATTCAACCTCAGATATCAGCAGGAGAGAGAAATATTGCCAGACCTACGATGCATTATCCTGTAATGATGTTTAGCAATATCACAGCATGAGAGAAGAATTTTGTTTCAAAATGACATGTACCTCATGCAGAATGTGATTTTTTTAATCTTATTTCCACATTTGGCACACAGTGTTGATAGATTCCTTAAAGGTAACAATAACAAGAAGTACACAAGCCAGACAGCTCACAACAGACAACATAAAATGGACCAGAATGCCACAAACATAACAGTAGCATATATATATACTGCATGCCAAGAGGATGTTAGTGGAGGTTTGTCTGTAAATACTGCCGAAAAGAATAAAATATAAATCTTATTAATTTTAATTTATGCACACAGGATGTGCCAAAGATAAAATTATTGGTGGAAGCTGAAGAGTGGAAACTATTCAGTTCACCCACTCACTGAGCTGTAATGTGCAAGTAATCTCCAGATGGTTATTTTGTAAATGATGCATGATTAGAAAGGCAGGAACCAACAGATATCCTAATCTACGGATGCTGATGATGCTGATTCTGAGACATACCCAGAATACCTTTATTAGCCAGGTCATTATACATAGTGTATCAAGTGGGGTACAAGGGTTGGCATGTGAATTACTTGGGAAATTACTTGCGAATAAATAGCCAAGCTTGGTGAGTGATTCTTATACATCTGTAAGACATCTGTAAATGGAAAGCAGCTTTATTCTCTGCACCAGATTTTTCTATCTGTCTCTTCCCCTGTTACCTTGCCTGCTTTCTTGTGAGAAAACAGAACTTAACTCTGTCTTATTATCTAGTGTTTACAAATTGTTTTTACCTTGTGTGTGTAGGCCATTATGGCACCACAAAGGACGCTTGAAGTGGTTTGGCAGCTTTTTTGCTTTTTCTTGCATGCAATTACGAGAGATGCAGTTAAGAAAATGTAGAGAGAGAGTGAGAGAAATGGAATGGAATAAATGAGGAAGAGAAATGTGGTCTGACCCATGAATACTGAGGATGGCAGAAATAGGGAGCCCAATCCAAATTCTCATGTTGCACCCCTGCCCCACACGTTTGCAGATTTCTTTTATATTTGGCCCAGGATACAAAGTGGGTCATTCAATTTGTATTTCTAACTCTCCGAGTCAGTTTTATTATTGATTTGACTGATGTTCACCAGTCGCCACAGTAGATGGTATTGTACAGGTACAGGCGTGTATATCTCTGTCTGTTTGCTTATTTGTGGACTGATTTTGACAGCATAACATTGCACCTGTGCAAGATAAATTCACTGATCTTGTGTGCTGAGATCACTACACTACCACTCAGTGACATTGTGGTAGCGTGTGATCCCAATGCAAGAGTGTTTCTAATTTATTTTGGGAATTGGTCTGTTGAACTGATGTTACTTTTTCTGATTGATTTCCAAATTGTTTTTGAGCTCATTTGCTCCTCTGACTGGTTTGTTTAAGCACTAAGCCAAATTTTAAATCTGTCTCTATATTATGTATTAATTTAGTTCTTCAAAGTTCAAAATTGGGTGCCATGGTGGTGCGGTGGTTAGCAATGTAGCCTTAGAGGAAGAAGGCCCTGGGTCTGAACCGGCTGGCTGGGTGAGGCCTTTGTTTGTGGAGTTTGCATGTTCTCCTTGTGCCTGCGTGAGTTTCCGCTGGGTATGCCAGCTTCTTCCCACAGTCCAATGTCAAATTAGACATGCATTTTAGGTTAATTAGTGATTCTAAATTGGCCGCATGTGGGAATGATTGTCTTCTTCTCTGTGTTAACCATGTGATGGACTGGTGACCAGTCTAGGATGTACCCTAACTCTTGCCCAGTGTCAGTGTCAGGATAGGTTCTACCCCCTCTGTGATCTTGGATTGGATAGATGGTTAAGAAAATAGATGGAAATTCAAAAAATTTATTGCTAATATATATTAAAACACTAAGATAGTGGCATTAAAACACTTTGAGCCAGTTCCTATTGCAATATATTTTCACCTCAGAAAAGTTGGCAAAACCCCCATTTCCATTTCCTTTATGTTATGTGATATAAAAACAGTCATTTAAACTGCATTTTTCCAGTTTAACAACATTTTTTCTCTGCACATTTCTGTCTGACCTGAAATAAGAAGCAAACAAAAAGGCATCTGTTCCCAAATATTAATATTCTGATGTTGCATGGGTGTTTTCTAACACAACTCACCGTTCAACAGATCCTGCTTTGTTTGCTGGCTGCTGCAGCCACTCTGGATGAAAAAGCACATCCAGGACTCCTTGTAGTGTTGTAAAGTGGTACAATGGCAAATGAAATTTAAACTCCACACTGCTAAACAGCCATTCAGTAGTTCCAATGAAACAATGACAGTTGCCAAAAGTATTTACTCCAGGTTCTCTTCTTCTTCTTCTTCTTTTTTAACTCTTAACTATAACTCAAGTTCTTCATGAACAAATGTAGTTTACTCAGTTATCAAGAAAGTATAGACGCTGGAACATTCCGTTGTTCTGAGCACTTTTTAGCAACTACCTTTTATTGTTTTGCACATTTAAAATTAGTGCATTTAATGGTAAAAAAATACCATTGTTATTGGCATTAAAACATGAAGTTTGGTAACAGTTTTTGAGTTCATAACACAGATCTTGCTCTCCTGTTAGTCATAAACTTGTAATAACTGGAGCTACGTGACAGATTTGAATGTCTCTGGTTTAAAGACACTAAAACGGAGAAAATGCAAACATACAAACTCACGTCAAATTTATTTTATTTCTCTGCAGAGAGGTACTTGGCTCATGTTCCCAGGTTTTTGCATCTTTCACACAATAATCTTTCCCTTTCTTCTGAGCCTCTTAATCTGGTGACTGTACATCCAATTCAAACACAATGCATGAAGAAGATATATGAGGCCGATTCAACAATGGCCTCACAGTGCTTTGGGGTGCTTTGCATCAGGGTGTGAGTTCAGACTCAGAGATAACCCTTGTTGTCCCTGTGGCCGGGGTGAGGCAGATGGGGAGAGGAACAATGGCCAGCCCCATGCGGAGGGCGGCAGTGACTGACACAGCCACTGAAGCTGCAAAGAATGTCTGGAACCGAGCCAGAGCCATGGACCTCACCACCACAACCCCTCCACCCGCACCAATCTGACCCTCATTATGTCCCATGGTGCCCTTGGGCCGAGGGGATGACACCTTCAAAGACTGCCCCTGAGCGTCAGATGGGCTGCAAACCACCCTCAAGGAGCAGTAGAGCCGGGTGTTGGTACTGTGAGCTTTGGACTAGCTTGGAAGAGGACTACTGAGTAAACAGAGAGGTCAAAGCCACCCAAACTCAGCAGCAGCAGCAGCAGCAGCAGCTAGCATGGCTACAGCAAGCACCTCAGGGCAGAGCGCCTTCGGGCTCGGGAGGAAAAAGAAGAACCCTGGTCTGATGGATCAGATTAGTAAATTCTTTGGAGGAGATAAAAAGAAGAGGAGCAAGGTGAGCATCAATACATTTAAAGGGACAGTACTTTTTTTTTTCTCAGGTGAATGTCACCTCACCCAGTGTTATACTCTGACTTAGTTAATTAGATAATTTTTGACAAACTTTGTTGACATCCTTGATTCTTCATTTTTACATATAAATAATAATGTGAGTAATTAATATTGCTCATATTTACCTTTTCTTTTTATCTTGTCAAGGGTGCTTTCTGCAGAGTTTTTAAAAAGATTAAAAAGAAATTTTCATAATAAACTAAAGCCATACTGTCACTCCTTAAAATCATGGTCTCAGGTATCACAGCTTTTGGTTGATATCGATTAGAGGTAAAAA
>VVAS01115623.1:0-17121 GCA_015103295.1 Ptychochromis oligacanthus
CACCAAACTGTAATGCGATATTTTTCCTGTTTTTACTTTAAAAAGGCATGCGTGACAAAGTGTTGTGCTCAGTTGTTATTTAGCTTTAATGACCCGTAAACATGTACCCAGGTCAGTATGTGTCCCCGCCTACTGTCTGCATTTGTTGTTCCTCTTTGTCGGCATAAACGCGTGTGTGTTTACTGGGAAAAAGCTGGCGGGAGTCGTTAATCAAAGCACCTGATCAACAAGCTCCAACGTGAAGAAAAGTGAACCTTTCAGCTGCTCCCATCCTCCGCCGTTTGTTTTACACAGTGAAAAATCTACAGTAAAGCTAGTGTGTGCATGCAGATGAAGTGTTAACTTAGTCTGACACGATGTTTAAATCAGGCAGCTTGCTGAAGGCTGACGGCAGCCGCCCTGCTTTCTATCACAGTGATACCTGCAGCAAGCAGGGGTGAGTCTGAAGGAGGGCATGGGGGGTACTAGACCATATTTATTTCAAGTCCTTAGTAACATTATTTTGCAGATATAGATTAATATAAATACAAATAAATTATTATATTAATTAAACTATATTCATATTTTTAAAAAAATAAAAGCTTTTTTTTTCTTTTTGCAGGCCAGTAAAAATATACATGGGCCAGTAAAACTCTGACCCGGTGCTGTTAGGCTGCACACTGAATTATTATTAACATGTGCACCATCAGAACGTCTGTTTTCAGCTGCAGGAAGCATTGCATCAAAGCACAGGTCGAGCCTCAGTTCTGACAACCTCGATATGTTCACTTTTCTTTATTACAGCCACCACATGCTTCTTTAAAGGCTTACAGACACTCACACACTCACTCATTTACTGGCACACTTAAACACACTCGCACACACACACACACACACGCGTGCACAAAAACACATACACATGAACACGCACAGCAAATCTACCTCATCCAGGAGATACGGTACTGTCAGAAGTCTTTTTGCCTCCTCTCAACGTAGGAAAGCCTTCCAAGACGACAGACTAAAGGCTATTTTATTTTATGCCTGAGTTTAGGTTGTATGTATACCTTATTTTATTTGACATTACTGTATTTGTGATTATTTATTTTTGCATTTAAGAATGTTTTCTTCAAAAAAAATATGACACATAAATATGATGAAAGGGTTTTTGTTCTTTTGGCAGATACTGCATGTAGTTTAACTGTAAAAAACATTGCAGTTTCTAAAATGGAAACCAATGAGCAGTTCATTTTAAAAGACCTGTGCTTTTTCTCTTTTGAATATTTATTATTACTCATTAATAAGACAAAAGTATTTCTTATCCGATTACTCGATTAATCGATGGAATAACTGATAGAATACTCGATTACTAAAATAATGGATAGCTGCAGCCCTAAAGTTAAACACAACATGTAACAAATGGCTTCATATGTGGAGTTGTATGTAGCAACAATTCAGTTAAATAAAAATAATAAGAAATAATGTAGTTTATAACAAAGTAAAAAAATATTTAAAAATCAACAAAGAAAAAACAGAATTAAATCTTGGTCTAATTTTGGGTCTTTATTATGTCAGCAAGAGGGGTCATCTCAGGCTTGCAGTTCTGGCTATGAGCACAGCAGCCCCACCCGGCTGCTTTTCAAACCTTTTGTTTGCCAGTGGCAGCCAACCAGAGGAAAGTTTCCTGAAAGTGAGAACAGTGAAAACGGCTTGTGTCAGACAGAAGGTTATCTAGGGGGTTGCACCAAGTTAAATAAGGATTATGCAGAGCAAAGCCACTCTAGTATAGAGTTCAAAAATGGGGAAAAAAAAGAGCTGGAAAAAAGTTACCTTTAATTATGTATCAGTGCTGGTGACAGCATGTGAGCACAGCAGCCAATCAGATCAAATCTGCCATAAAGGGAGGCGGAGGGGAGCTAAAAAGGCTTGTTTCAGGCAGTGAATGAACTGAGGGCCAGCTAAATGAGGATCATTTTGAACTGTGACTTATGCCAAGCTACTCTAGTACAGTCTAAAGATAAAAATATGAAGAGGGAAATGAGCATAATAGGTCCCCTTTAAGCTTTTGTGTTTTCTGGCCCATCATCACAGATGAGGATGTTTTCACCATTCAGCACCAGAGCACAAAGAAGTGCCTTAGTTCATGGGGTCCAGCAAACCTGAGCCTCACCACCTGTGACCCAAACAGCAAGTTCCAGCAGTGGAAATGGGGTTCGGGTCACCGGCTCTTCCATGTAGGGACATCGCTCTGCATGGCACTGAACGTCAACTCCAAGATGCTGTCTATGTTTGACTGTGGCTCCAACATCCTGCTCTGGTGGCGCTGTTTGGATGGGGCTGTTTACACCGTTTATCAGATGGGCCTGGCGGTCAGCGAAGGCAAAGTAACAGTCAAACGGGAACCTAATGATACTTGGGTAAGACAAGGATCCCAAGACAACATCTGCCAGAGGCCATATCGGGGTAAGTGTGGTTTCCTTTCTCTTATCTGAGAGATAGAATGCTTACATGGACTGGCTATTTTTTGTACTAGTGCTTGTGGAAATGGTCTGTCAAGAAATTAAAGCAGTTAAAGTCAGTTTGCGTTTCTGTTGCGTTCACTTCCTAAATTAAATGTGAAGTTATTCCAGTCTTGTAATACATTACACCTCTGGCTCTTGTGTCACCTGACCAGACAAGCTCTGGTACATTGTAATCACGGCCTGGCAGGTTGGTCGTTTTCATGCCTCTCAGTTATTGCTTCTTTATGCTTGATACCAACATAGCATGTCAAATTCCAGGTGTACAAGTTCCTCTGAAACCTGAGCTTCACAGACTCTAAACTTGTCTTTTATATTTTGGGGTACTTCCTTTGTCGGTCTTCAGGGTGGTGCATTCATCTGCATTTTGTCTGCAAGGTGCAGAGCATTGTAAAACTGACTTTTACTTTCTTTTCATGAGTATTGTTGCACTGCGTGCTTATTTGGATACGTATTCCATCAAACACCTCCACAAAGTTAAAAAAAATATTCAGAATTATCCGAAAAGGTGGAGAGTGGACGTTTGACAGCACGTTTTTAAATGATTGTGGTTTAATAAAACTGTTTATTAAGCATTCGTTTAATAACACTGGAGCTTATGCAAACAGAGGAGGTGCTCTAGAAGTACATGATGCAAGACCAACCAGGCCTGTTTAACAGCCACGTCTGGCCCACACATTTGAAACACAAGAACACAAGAAGTCTACAGAACATTCTTCTTCTTCTTCAAAACATTCATTATCAGTTGTTTAGATGCATTTTCAGGCAATGCAGAAAATGAGTTTGAGTGCAGTAAGCATGAATGTTAAATTAAATCAGAGGGATGATCTAGACTGGGACGAAGATGCATTTACATGCTACATTTGGCATTTATCTTAATCAAAACCGCTTTCCTGATATTTTATTTCTTTCCTGTCACTTTCTGTCTTTGAAGCAGTAAACTCGCATTCTTCCTTGATTTGATTTTCTGCACAGAGGCAGTTTCGGTTTCCTGTACAGACCATGTGTTATTTTTACCGCTGAATACTTCTCGTTCACATTCATTCCATTTATTCATCAGCATACAGCACCTGATGTAAGAGTAGGATGAACTGTCTATTTATTTGATGTTGTGTATGTTGTGGGGAAAAAGGAAGTGCTTTGGTGTTTGCAGCACGGTATCAAATTTCATCTCACCCATCACTGTTGTGACATGATTTAGGAATCTTAGAAACGGAACAACTACCACTGGCTTGTAATAGATCTTTGACTTTGTTCACTTCTGCTCTCCTCTCTGTGCAGTTGTCCACACCACTAATGGGAATTCTGCTGGCATCCCCTGTGAGTTCCCCTTCAAGTACAATGGCAGCTGGCATCATAGATGCCTCCCTGACACAGAATTCCCCGGACTGTCCTGGTGTGCCACCTCGTCAGACTATGACCAAGACAGAAAGAAGGGACACTGTCTAAAACCTGGCATGTTGCATTTTTTTCCCCTAATTTTTCAATATTACCACAGGCTTGATGTTTTTTGATTGTTTCTTTATTCAGCAAGACCCTAACATTCAGCAGCCCTATCACAGATATGTCAGTGATGTGGTGTGTATATATGTTAATTTTTGAGAGAAATTAAGGCAAAAAAAAAAAAAGATTTGTGGTCATTTTGAAATGGTGTCACCACACAGTTTGACCAGCAGGGTGGCTTCGACTCCAGTTACAATAAGCTCTGTCTGCAGCACATGTAGCAGAGTAGCATAACAGCTGAGCAGACAGTGGTGTGGAGTTGACGGTTGTCGTCATGTTAAGCTAATAACTGGTTTTAATTAATTTTCCTGTTTCAATATAACTTTAACCCTGTCCTCTTATTTATAAAGAATATAAAGAATATAGTCTGATATATCAACATGGAAATATTTTACTCTCTAAAAACAGGTGCCGACATTGACCCCAAAAATTCTATGTTTATCGTATTATATTAATAGGACACAGTCATGATATTAATGACCTAAATGGTCTCTTGGCACATAAATGTGTCCAAGCTTTAATGTTAAATAACATGTGACATTAACAAAGCTGAACGAAACACATACTTTAGATACTTATACTGTCATTGTGTCTTTAACTTTGCAGAAGAGGGGTGCCACACTCTGTTTGCTGGGCCAGACGGGGATTCATGCTATGAGTTTGTCTCCAACGTTGCGGTGACCTGGCACGAAGCTCTGGAATCGTGTCGTAGTCAAGGAGCTGACCTGCTTAGTTTGTCTGGGCCTGATGATCTGAAATCCACAATCCGTAAGACTGACTTACAACTACTACTACTACTACTAGTACTGCTACTTGAGCTGCTTCCATTAAACAAAACACAAAAACACAAACGTTTAGGAAAAGATGTGCACAGCCTCAGGACAATCAGATCCTCTTTGTGATAGGAATAACTAATTTACAATAGAAGGTGTAATAATAATGCAAACATGAGCAATAATTGAAAATTTGATGTTAGATTTTAAAAGAATTCTAAAGAAGTAATGACTAAAAATGATTTTTTATTCTAAATGAATTAGCTGGCCTGCGCTTCTCAATATTAGTCACACAGCCCAGAAATTTTGAAAAACATCTGTATGTTTTGTCTTATATTAGTTTATTAGTCTGCTGCTTCTACCTTTTGTTTCTTATGTAACGAGAACAGAAAGGAAAAGACAGTGGCTATCTGTGAATGACGTGCAGATTATCTGCGTACTTTCAGTCTGAATAAGTATGGGGATTTTTGTTTGCATTTACTTCTGAATTATCCAAGTGTTGTGTGACAGAAACCACTTATGCTTTTACTTCCTCCATTTTTTCTGTTTTTCTTTCATTTGCTTCTTAGTCATCCTATTTTGGGAATTCCATTCTGTAATTACAAAAAGATGAACTGTAAAATGTTCAGACATATTTAAAGAATAAATGAAACAGCCGTGTAGGCTCGAAGATTCATTTCAGTCCTTAATTCCTTCTTGAGGTTTGCAGGTCATTCCCCCTCGTAGGAACACTGGAAACGCAGTTCCTCTTGTTGAAACAGTTGAGGTTTACTTGGTTATTATCTAAGCCTTTATGTTTTGAGGATGTCACATGGCTCGCATCCAAAATGTCTCATGTTCTCAAGTTAATGCTTTTAGCTGTCTGAGAGTTTCTAGATTGTTTTGTGGAGATGAAAATCAGTGATGACTCAAACTGCAGCAGTTTTCTCAGGCTGACTGTCGTTTGTGGATCAGCTGTTGTTGTACTACAATCAAGCGTTTGCAGTAACTGGCAATGAGTCGTTCACATTGCTGTGGAGGAATTTTGGCCCACATCTTCTCGACAGATTTTGAATTGGCCTCTGGTTTTTTTTCCTCTCTCTTTCCTAAACGATATCTTTGTTCATGTTTGTGTTTTATTACTTTGTGTTCACAGTTACAAACCATCTCGATGATTGATACTTTATTAGACTTATCGTGTGCTTTAATAAATTTACTTGTCCCATGTGCTGCTGTTGAATCGGGCAGTACTGGACGGCCTTCGCACAATGCCTGACAGGATGTGGATTGGTCTTAACCAGTTAGATACTTTTCAAGGCTGGCAGTGGTCAGATGGCTCTCCTCTCTCCATGTTGCGCTGGGAACAAGGTAACAGTGAATATGCATATGTCTTTTACCTGTGTTACTTAATCTTTGTCTTTGAGATGTGCTCTGTGTAATATGTGGAAGGCCTAAATGTGTGCTGCACATTTTCTGATTTTGCATCCTCATTTATAGGCAATGTTTCTACATAACCAGAGCAACCCAGTTTCACTTGCCAGAAACACCTGCTCCTTTTAGCACACCAAATCTTGCATCCTGTTGATGGTATGTCAACAGGATGCAAGATTTGGTGTGTAAGACCTATCTCGAGGCTATGTTTCTGCTCTTCTATAAAAGCAATTGTTGGTGTCAGTCAGTGAAACAGTGAGGCTATTGTTGTAAAGAAGCTCATTGTGCCACACAGTGTGGGACTGAGATTGCTAGTCTTACTGAATGACCCATTTATATTACTGAATAGAAGGCTTCATAAAGCCTGCTAGCTTTTGTAATATGTTTTTCTGTCTTCTTAAAGGGAAGGTATAAGTCTGAATGTCAAGTATACTGCAGCCATCTGGCTTTCTACTGATATGAGCTCTTTGTGACTGCTCTAATTTATAACATGTAAGTGTTGCTAGTAGCAGCACTGTGCTGGACCAGAAAACCTTCTTTTTTTTAATTTCACCTCTCTGTAAAGCAGAGTTGGCATGCAGTGCTTTGAAAGATATGCAGAGGTATGTGTATGCATCTCTTGCTCTTCTCACAGTCGATATGTGATTTTATTAATCTTTATTGTGTGGGTATATATTTGACAGGAATGCCATCCACCCCCGAAATCATTGAGTCAGACTGTGGAGTCCTGAACTCTAAAAAAAACTATGAATCTCTGGCATGTAACAAGCGGCTGCCATACATCTGCAAGAAGAGAGTCAACGCCACCGAGACAGCAACAACAGGTGGGTTAGCTGATAATGCTCAATTTTAGCACTTACGTTTCTTTTGAATCATACTTGAAAAAAGACTTATGTAGCCTAAAGCCATCCTAATGGCTCTGCTAAGTTGTGCTAATACACAATAGTGCTTTTAAGATGAATGCTAATGTTAGCATGCTAATAACCATAGTAACATGCTAATGCAGTGTTAACAAGGGTTCAGCATCTTCGTTTAGCTTGGTAGCTCGCTAAGGCCTCAGTCATACAGGCCTAGAGACCTGTTGGCAACCATTTGGCAACCACCACTTGAGAGGGAAAAATGTGTATTCCCCAAAATGGTTGATGAGTGGTTGCTACAGATTGTTGGCAGTCACTAGCATTAAATTGGTCCCAAAGAGGTGTACGGTGCTGCACCAAAAACCTTCTCGCGAATACTTTGGTCTCTGCCGTGGTTACCAGTAGTTTGTATGGAAGACGTCGACTTGTCTGGAAAAACACTCACAAACTACTCCGCAAGCTGTGAAAAGTGCAACTGTTTGTTGTTTGCAGTGGGAAGGCACAACTTTGACTTTTTCAAGTTCGGAGCTCAGAGATAGCAAATGGTGAGTGTCTGCAGATAAGTCAGCATCTTCCATGCAAACTGTTGCCAACCAAAACAATCACAAGGAGGTTTTTGGTGCAGCGCCCTCTTTGCCACCAATTTCACTCAGCCAGCAACCGCTCGCCAACTGGTTGGGGAATACACATTTCTCCCTTTCAGCCGGGGGTTCCTATGGGGTCGCCAACTGGTCTCTAACTGTAAATAGGCTTTTTAATGCTATAAAGTCGGGCATTTTAACATAGGATTCTATGGGGATTTACTCCCTTTTTCTAGCCAGCCTCAAGTGGCACCT
This sequence comes from Ptychochromis oligacanthus, assembly GCA_015103295.1. Lineage (NCBI taxonomy): Eukaryota > Metazoa > Chordata > Actinopteri > Cichliformes > Cichlidae > Ptychochromis > Ptychochromis oligacanthus. The sequence goes on from VVAS01115623.1 coordinate 7,875, forward strand.
AGAGGATGTGCAGACTTTGCCATTTCTGTCTTAGCAATTTTTTTTTCTTTTTTTTCTTTTTTTTTTTTTGCTCTCAAAACTTCTTCCTTTTTTTCAAATCAAGGGTTTAAGGATAAGAAAGCGCTGGATATGAATATGAAGCCCTGTGAGTCAAACCGGTTATTTTATGATATAGAGCTAAAAACCCAAAGTCCCCTTAAGGTCTCTGTCTGTCATGTCTTCTCTCTACAGATTCTTTTGTCTATAAAGAAACAGTTTGTGGAGACGGTTGGGTCCCATGGAATGGATTTTGTTACAAGTTAGTGAAGGACCAGCCAAAAAACTTCACATATGCCGAGAAGCACTGTGCCAAAGACGGAGGAGGTTTAGCCAGTTTCCACTCCATTGACAGCAAAGAGATGATCAGCACTAATTTCCATGGAGGTAAAACTCTTTTTTCACAAGTTTTCCTTGTGATATTAGTGGCATGAGCCCTGAAATGTTGTCTTTTCCTCTCTTTATGTACAACTTTTTTAAGGCAGCCATAAAGTAAGCACTAGGGGGTTGTGATTTACACACTACGTCCTTATTTTTGCTGAGGAGGATTTCCAGGCCCATGCTTTGAGTCAAATTTAAACAAAGCTAGAAATTGTTTGACTGTTTGTATGTGTGTTATGGTCCATCAGATGGCAAGTTTTTGGATGTGTGGATCGGTCTGATGGGTCTCGGCGTGAACATCACTAACTTCAAGTGGAACGATGCGGCACCCGTCACCTTCACTTACTGGGACCTAAACCAACCAGTCCAGCCCACTGAAGATGTCACCTGTGTCTTCTACACTGGACAGGTGTGTGTGTTGGTGTAACACATGTGCACTGCACTCAGCCCTTGTGCGTGTGTTTGTGTGTGTACTGCCGAGGCCGTGCATTTGTCTTATTTTGTGTATGAGGCTTGCAGAGTCAAACCCCTGTCTGTTCTCCACAGTCTCATGGCTGGCATATTGATAAATGCACACGGAAGCTGCCCTTCATGTGTCAGAAGAAAGGAGAGGTCAATGAATCAGCACCACAGGTTGGATGTAGCTTTAAAGATGTGAGTATTCTCTATGTGACCCAAATTTTTTAAGAGCAACATGCAGTATTTTGCATTTACTATTAGTTAGTTAGGTCCAGACTGTAATGCTCAGATATTTCTGTGCCTCCACACCAGCAACATCAGTAAAATTTTGTATGTTTGAAGGATTTAGAAGCCGTGCAAATATATTACTGATATTGTAAAGAGAGCTTACTGTAAGGGTCAGATGATTTTTATGGTGGAGTCATAAAGGGGCTAAAAGCAGTGTAGCTATATTGGCAGCCATTGCCAGACCCAGAGATGTGTAAACTAAAAACAAAACTATAATACATGATGGTGGAAAAAGAACACTCACATGACTGTTGGCAGTACAGTCCTATTATAGAGAGCAGGAAGAATGTCATAACTCTGAGTATGAAAGACACATAATTGTAGCTCATAAAATCTGATGGTTTTGAACTGGCCAGGGTTGGAGGAGACACGGCAACACCTGTTATCTAGTGAGCACCAAACAAGTGTACTTCAAAGATTGCTGCAACATCACAATAAGGAACAGGTAGGGGCTTTTTCAGCTGATCACAAGTACACAATTTCAAAAGATGACCTCTATTTTTATGATAACTCATTGACCATGTATGCTTAACTTAAATTTCTGTGTTTTTCCAGTAAAAGAAAGTCACTCACATTTGATCTTTTTTTCCAGGTTTGAACAGGCCTTTATTAACCGTCTGCTTCAAGAGACGACAGGCAAGGAAACTCAGTATTTTTGGATAGGGCTGCAGGACATCAAGAACACTGGGGAGTACCAGTGGGTGAACAAAGACGGATCAGCAGAGGTGGTAACATACACCAACTGGGGCTCGTTTGAACCACGTAAGAAGCCTGAGAACTATTGCTCCATTAATAACCTAGTGCAGGAAGAGTGTGCATTTATAGCATGTGCATATATACAGTACATATATGGGTGTAATTCTGAACCTCTTTGTTGCTCAGATTTACTGATATTTACCGATACATAAAATAATATTAACCATTTAAGACTCATGGTAATGGAAATTGAAATCTAACATACATATTAATATATTAGAACCATATATGTTGAATGAATCATGAAATGAATAAAGCTGTGAGGTGTGATCTTAAATTTTTATGAATCTTACCATAAAAATCAAAAGCCATACCTGGTGTAAATTTGGACAGTTTCTTTTCAAGATCATTTCCTTGTGCACCCTTGGACTAATTCCAACACAGCTGCTATTTTGAGATTTCTCCCACTGATTTGGCGCAAACCTCCTCAACATAGCATATGAATATTTTATTTTGATTTATATCTGTTGTGCAAGGTATCCAGAAAAATGTCTATATGCCCCAGAGTACTCACTAAAATAAACATAAAATGTATAAATACCTATAAGGTGGTGCTCCTTAGAACCAGAATATAAGTTCTTCTTTGTCATTTTGTTTGTATCAGTGTTTTATACAATTGTGTGAAAATATACATCATATATAGCACATATGTTATAGTACATGTGTAATATATGAAAAACCAAATAACAGAAATGCACTGCTCCCCCACCTTATATCATATAACAGCACTGAAACCATTACCATAACAGACAAAATAATACATGCAACTCTAGAGATTAAATTTCATTGCGTTTCATCTGCCTCTATATGCATTGTAGATCGGGACGGAGGGTGTGTTGTAATTTCCACTGCAAAACCTGTGGGCAAGTGGGAGGTGAAGAACTGCACCTTTTTCATAGCCGGCACCATTTGTAGAAAAGATCTCAATCCACCTCCAACCCCAGAACCAGAGCCGAACCCTAACGCAACCTGTCCTTATGGCTGGGTGTCCAGGCAAGACATTAAATACTGCTACAAGGTGTGTGAATTTGTGGATCTGTCTCTTTGAACACCACCATTAGGAGCTAGGAGTTTTTCTGCAAAGGTGAAAGTGGTCGTAGCAGGAGTGGCAAAGGCGCTGCACTGATTTTATACCTCAGAGTCTGTTTGCAGGTCATCAGGAGCACTTCTGCAAGGAAGCAATATTTAGCAGTGATGCCTATCTTTTTTTGCAGAATCTCATCACTGTATGAATTATTATGTAATTCAGAGCTGCTTCTGATGAGTGTCTTTTACTTTTCCTGTGGCATACCTGCTGCACAGATAGTGACTTGAATCTAAATGACATTCTGTGACAGCTGAAGTGACTTTATTCTCGATTTACTCCAGTGCGTCACTTCACTGGTCCAGTTTTGGTAGCTGTTGTAAATGGTTGTCTTAACCTCATCAGGTGTTTCATAAAGAAAGGGTGACCAGGAAACGCTCCTGGGAGGAGGCCATGAGGTTCTGTCAGGCTCTGGGAGCCAATCTGCCCAGCTTCACAAATATGGAAGAGATGAGAGCCCTACACAGCATTATGAGAGAGACTATCAGGTATGCACACAATCCACATAAGTCCATTATGTATTTCCTGTTAAAGCACCAGCAGTGCCTACTCTCACAGGTATGTTGTTGAACTGGTGACATCATTGTTAGGTCGCAGAGAAGTGGGACATTTATTCATTTATGGAGGTCACAAATCAAGCAGAGCCTGCAAAACTATCTAAACTATAACATCATAGCAGAAGTAAATATGTTTTGTGTTTCTGTAAAATTGAAAAAAAATTTGCCCAATTTTAATGATTTAAAAAAAAAAAAAAGATAAACACAGGTTTCAAAATTGTGAAAAAATGAGTCTCATTCGTCACTCTAAATTGCTGGGGCTACTGCTGATTGACAGCTCTCAGCTCACCTGGACTAAGCAGGAAAACAGTCAGGGGTTTACTTTAACCAAGTCATGCAGGCTAGGGAGGAAATCATAGTGTGCACTCTAGATATAACATTTGATATATGATAATATTGATACATGATAATATTGATGTCATTTTGCAGCTGTTTCTTTAGTGAGGTCAATTGGAATCATTTTTAAAAATAAATAAATAAATAGAAAAACAAATAAAACACAGTTAGTTTTATTTAACCTTTATTCTCAGAGAAGTCCTTTGAGATTAAAATCTCTTTTTCAGGGGACAAAAATTATAAATCAAATACAGGGCACATAAAGAAAATTAAAACAAACAAGTACCACATTACAAAATACAAAGTGCTTGCTTATAGGGGATCGTCTGATTGTTGGGGTTTTCCCTCAAATACTGTAAGGGGTTTACCTTACAATATAAAGTGCCTTGAGGCAATTGTTGTTGTGAATTAGCACTATATAAATAAAACTGAACCGAATTGAATCTAGCTAGCTAACCGTATGCTGCAAAAACGTTAGTTGTAGTAACATGAGATCTATCAGCAGAAACACTGATGCTAAAGTGGTGCCATATTTCTAACAGTTATGTTATTAAGGGATAGGTCATGCTGAAGAACGGTGTTGCGATTCTGACCACACTTTTCACCAGCTTTTTTTCTAAGCTTTTTCTAACTTGTATAATGTGTTAAACTAATCTCTGATGGTGACATTATTGGCAGGACTATGTGGGACTTTCCTGTATGAAAAAAGCAAGATTCATTATTGCTTTAACCTTTGTACACACTTTCACAGAAAAGGGTGGGGATGGGAAGTGGTGGTAGTCTTTTCCTTATCAGACTGGCACGACTAGTCACTTTAAAGAGGAGATGAATTGTAGACATGTTAGCTCGTCTTCATAGACACATACCTCCGAGTTCACACTTGTCTCTTTGCTCAAGTAAACATTCAGAGCACTGAACTCAATCGTTAAAATAAACCCATGCCATCTCCTGTGTCACATTTCACACTTAGCTTGTGTGAAGCATCCCTGTGAAATGTCTTAGTGCTTAAGAGGATCTTTTAATTCTAATTATTATCATGTTATTTTAAAGAAGGCTGCTTAAATAACGTGAATGACGTGCTCTTCTTGTTGCAGTGACGATCGGTTCTTCTGGGTCGGCCTGAACAGGAGAAACCCAGCAGATCGCTCCTGGCAGTGGAGCGACGGCCGGCCTGTGAGTATCCCAACGTAACGCATGTATATCATTTTTGTATAACCTGGCAGCTGAGACTGCACCTTTATTTATCTGTAGTTTTGACAGACTGCTCCATTGTGTGTTATTCAATGTATCTACAATAGGTATCTCTGGATGTTTTACACCAAGATTTCCACGAGGACGATGCATACAGTCGGGACTGCACTGCATTCAAGGTGGGCTGGGTATTTTTATACTACTAAATGGAAACTTTAATAAAGAAACGAACATTTGGCTAACCCTTTATTCTCCATTCCCTTACACAGTTGTGTTTTTAATCAATAGTCTCTATTCTTTCACTTAGATTATCAAGCTCAGCTTTAAGAGTGATTTCATGTTGTGAGACAGAAAGACATTTTCCTCTTAAGCAAGCAGTGAACATGATCTGTAATGTCAGAATTGTGATACAGATTTTTTTGTTTATTTCTTTATTGGTGATGTCTGTGCAAACCACCTGTGTCTTCATTAGACAATGAAGAGCACCTTGAAACACCTGTTTGTGTTTCTACTGCGAGACTTACATCCCACGCCTTTCTACGCCACACCCTTCCACTGTGACGCCCGCCTGGAGTGGGTCTGCCAGATACCTCGCGGTAAGCCTACACATGTAACCACTGCTGTATGGTGTATGTGAGCACAAAATAAAGGGTGGTACTGGCTTGTGAAGAGTTAAAATTGCTCGTTAAGATAATCAACAGGAATTTTGAGGTCACAAAGTAAAGGAGTTATTTGTACAGTTTTGAATAACACAGCAGCGATTTCTCTGTGTAGTGTAAAAACCTCATGGACTTAACCATAAATCTGCTTAAATACAACATGAACTTTTTTTTGTCATATTCTGCTTCTACCTCATTCTTTCTTTGATGTTTCAACAGGAGTGACAACAAAAAACCCAGAGTGGTACAATCCCGGTAATGCCCGCATCTTTTCAGAATCTGTGCTGAAAGTCTAAGTATCTGTTGAGTCTCTGATTTCGATCTGTCATTAGCCAGACTTTCTTTTTAGACACTTCGACACTTCTTTTCTCAGATAATCCTCTAAATGAATGCTGCATGTGTCATGACTTTAGAGTTGTTTGTGTTGCCTTTCAGGTGGGCATCATAATACATCTGTCTTTGTGGATGGATCAGAGTTTTGGTTTGTTAAGGAGCCAAAGCTCGGTTTTGAGAAGGCAGCAATGTTTTGCGAATTAGAAAATGGTACTCTGGCCACTCCGACTAGCAACACTGCTGCTTTAAAAATCCAGGAGTCGCTAAAGCAAGTAAGTGACACAGTACTTTAAGTGGAAATGTTTTCTGATGTGCTCATAGGAGCATCATCAGAAATGTTTGATTGAAGGGCAGCATATTTGAAGGTTATTGTGATGACAGATGTACCACTAAAACATTCATCAGAAATACTGGATTATTTGTTTGAGACAGAAGCCAAATGAAAGCAGCTTTCTCGTTTCTTTTTGCTGTCAGATTTACAGTTGTTAACCCGTAATAAGCTATAGGTAGGTAGCTTGAATAATGGGAAAAAGAAAGTGTGCCCTATTTCTGTTCTGCATGTCAGTACATAATAAAAAAAAAACAAAAAAAAAAACCTTCTGGTCCTAACCAGGTTCTAAAATAATTTAAATCCAACCTGAGATGAACACATTACAAATTACATCATGTCATTATTTATTTAACAAAAATGAAGCCAAAATGCAGAAGTAGTGTGTGAAAAACTAAGTCCACCACATGATTCAATAGCTTGCAGAACCACCTTTAGTCTTTTTAATCTTTTTTTGTCCTTTATAGTTTATCACTGTTTGTAAAGAATGACTAGACGGAACAGGAAGTCTTGGCCTGAATATCTGCTGGGTACCCCAGGAGCCCCAAAATACTGGAATGTTGCCTCCAGTGCTTAAGTTCCTTTAGCTAGTAGGGATTTCTTAAAAGTTAATAAAAATGGGTAGATAATAAAATGAAGGTACAGACACTTAAGTTACTGGGAATTCCTGATTTCTAGAGCCATCCTGTGACTAGAGAAATTCTTACCACTATCTTCAGGTTGTGAAAACCTACCAGTTGATTGATGGACTGACTGACAGTTGGAAGCACTAAAACAGCAAAATGTACAATTTGCATTCAGCTTTTTAAGCTACAAATAAACCGAAACATCAGTGTCATACAATTTTAGAAGCACTTACTATGCAGTTTAATAAACCTATGAAATATAGGTCACCTCAGATTTTAATACCACCTGATTTATGTAAAAAAACAAATATTGTTTGTTTGCTTACTGTTATGCTTTGGGGAGTGATTATTACATGGTGAAATTACATGGTACGTAAACTTCCATGTTTTGAACAGTTATCAAGTTCTCCGAAGCAAAGCTGGTGGATTAATATGGGACAGCCTGGTCGCATATTCCCTCTGACGTAAGTCAGTCACACACATTAAGCAGAGCTTTCTGAACCTTAAACTTGTACAGATGCAGTGTAATGTGATCCTGAGATTCATTGAAATTATGTATGTTGTAGGTATACCCAGATGTATTTTTTCCATTTAAACTCCCGGGGTAGATGCACCTACACCACCCCTGAAAATTCATTTCCAAGTAAGTAAACATCAAAGAGTATGTATACAGCTGAGAATTATTAAGGTTTTAAATTCACTGTATTGTTGGAAGAGAAATTAACTCAGTGAGAGTAACTAAGTAAAAGAAAATCCATATGGTCAGACTGTGCTGAGGGTAGTCACACCAAATATTTGCCTGATGAAAGTCTTTTATGTTACTGACCTTCTCTAAAAGATGAATGAAAGAACTATAGTATTTATTCCCATTTCAGCCAAATATACAAAAAAAGAGCTTCCAGTAGAAAGATCACTAAGGGCCCTTTTTCTAAACAGTGACTCAGAGTTAGCAATGCATCTGTAACCATCTGGAGAAATACTTAAAACATCTGCTATATGGACAAAAGTATGGGTCCACACTGTCACTTAATCTTTGACTTCAGGTGTTTTCAGTCTCATTACCACAGGTGTATAAAATCAAGCACCTAACCATGCAGTCTGCCTTTACAAACATTTGTGAAAGAAGATATTCCATGATCAGCTGTAAGTGGTATGACTGCAAAGTGGAAGCGTTCAGGAAGCACAGCAACTCAGCCACAGTAGTAGTAGACCACGTAAAGTTACAGAGCGGGGTCACTGAGTGCTGAAAGCGCATAGTGCTTAAAAGTCACCACGTTGTGCTGTCTCAGCAACTGCAAAGCTCCAAACTTCCTCTGGCATTAACATCAGCACAAAAACTGTGTGCTGGGAGCTTCATGGCATGGGTTTCCATGGCCGAGCAGCTCCTGTAGGTGTAACGTGTAGGTGGCCCAGTACTTTTGTCCACATAGTGTAGTTTCCAGGGGATTTAAAGATGAGCTTTACTTAGTCCAAGAGTGACTTCTTACATACTCTCTCTTTTTACATAGAGCTGTGATGCACATTACTTGGATTTGATTAATGATAGACACGATTGCAGTCACTTCTTCTAATACATACATTTACTGTGTAATCTTGCAGAGCTTGATCGCAGTTGCCTCGAGAGTTGTCCGTTTGTGTGTGAAAGACACAACATGACATCAGTGGAGAAAAACCCTTTGGAGCCTCATTCTGGAGGACTGCCCTGTGGAGATAACTCCATCTCCTTCAGAAATAAAGTCTGGCACTTCTGCACCTTTATTACATGACATTTTAAAACTCCTGTTCTTGTAATCTTTGAAGTTATGAACCCTGCATTATTGTCCTTGACCAAGCTGCTGCTAAAACTAAGAGGGGTTAAAGATAAGGAAACAATTATATTTTATACTTCAAAGGAAAATTCACACAGACAAAAAGTAAAATCAAATCAAACCTACAGCTGCAGTGGAGTTTAACAGAGGTGATTTTAATGTAATGCTTCTTTCAGCGTTTCTTGACTGTGAGAGCATGTTAAATTATCTCTATTCTAGAACTGTGGTCTTTTGGCCAGCATTCACATATAATGTACACATTAATAACCTAGTGCCTGAGGTGCATGTGAGTCCTATTTATACTATAGATAAATAAACACTTTCTGCTGTAGTGATTATGGTGCTGGTGTCCTTTTTCAGTGCTACACGCTGATGAACAGTACGAAGCTTTTTGACTTCAAGCAC
>VVAS01115624.1:0-12526 GCA_015103295.1 Ptychochromis oligacanthus
CACTGAAGGGCTGGACTGAGAACGGCTCTCCCTGGTAGACTGAGCTTGTGTGTTGGCTCCCCCTGCTGGGATCATGGCTGTACTACTTCAGTTCAGTTGAATCGTACTCCCCCTGAAGAATTACTGTGTATATTACCTACCGGTGACCACAAACTGTATCTCTAAAGAAGTCGGAGTTATTTCAACAGCATATTCATTAACATGTAATGTTGAGTGTGAGTGGCGATATTCTTCTTGGTGCGTCACTCTTGCAGCACTTGGAGAGCTAAATCAAAGCACTTTGTAACATTTTACTCTCAATTCTGTATTTCACATGTTTGTAAAGTACTCAAATAATAGATCAAATCTATACTGCTGAGAATTAAAGCTACAAAATTTCAAGGACTTAGCAGAAAGCCATGTAGCTATGCCAAACGAGCAGCTCAATAAGAGGTAGTTTTTATCTGTTTTCAGTGCTGATGTGAAAAATGAACTAATAATATGGCTAGTCATAAATATTAACAGTTGCAGCTTCTTTAATAGGAGTTCATAGCTATTTGTAAAAGATGAGTGGAGGTTGTTTCTTTCTTTTCAGTATTTTTTTTCACAGTGTTTCTTGGCATTTGGTTAAGTTCAAGCTAAAAATGTGAAGAGGACCATTGAGATTTTATTAAATAATGCTGAGCAGACGTTATATAAGTATTAAACCTAAGCTTCATAAATAATTCCTGTAAGCAAAAGAACCACCATGCTTTTAATGCATTTCTATCTGAAGGTCAGTAAATATTTTATGTAAACACAAAAATAGAAAATACAAAGGATGTTGAGGCCTTATTCTGTGCTAGTGCCTTCTTTGTATGCGATATTCAACAATAAGCTCACAGACAACCTTTAAGAATATGTTGTCTTCCGAAGTTTAATGAATTTATATAACTTTGTCTCTTCGTCATTCAGAAAACTCATCCTCAGTAGTATCAGAATCATGAAATGCATATCTGAAGGATCTTTTCTTCATTTCACAATGGTTTGTTCAACACTGTACATAGGAGATAGAGAAGGTAATCTATCTGAAGTAGAAAGCTACTTAGAGTTTTAAGTGGGGGTTGAATGTGTAACAGTGAAATTTAGTTGTGATTTACATTTTTAGTTCTCTTTAGAGGCAGCGGTGATGATGCAGGTACAAAAATAAAAAACAATCAAACCAAAGATAATCATTCTAAATCGATTTCCCTCCAAAGGAACAGTTATTTTGTTTGTAACTGTATTATATTGCCACATGCAAAGGTTTTATTGGGTAAAACAGAATTCATGCTATTTGCTATAAAACCGGAAAATGGTTCTCAGGACAAATTATGCCAGTCAGACGATTCTGTTGTTTATATGTCAGTTTTGTGTTGAGTGACATTTATGGTCAAGTTCTATTTTTTGCTGATTTGTTCTCATACATATTTGTGAAGTTGCCCAAGATGATCTTTTTAACCTTTGTATTTTCTGCTTTGGAAATAATATAAATTTCTGACTCAGATATTGCGTGTATGGCTTTTTCTGGAGATGTGTGTGTGCATATATATATATATATATACTTATATATTTCTTTGTCACGAGTCACAACAGCCATTTTGACATTAACTAATAGATAAATACAGTTCCCAGAAGGTTGAATCAACCGTCTGGGATTTCCTTACCTGGATGATTGAGCATGCATCAAGATAAATACAGGTGTTACTAATGACATTATTGATGACTTGATTTGGTTCACCTGTTTTAAATACTGTTTTATTTCAAAACGGCCGATATGGAAAACTCTATTTTCAAAACATGTCTGCCATGTGAAGCTGTTCTGCCAGGCAGAATAGAGTAAAAGTAAGATTCCACAATGTAACAACATAATAGCATGATAACGAGCTAAATGTAGTAAAACAATTTCCCTCAGTTTGAGTGTTGTACACCTATAAAGTAGCATAAATAGAAAAAAGTCGTCTTCTTCTTTTGGCTGCTCCCTTTAGGGGTCATCTGCCTTCATCTGACCCTAACCCTTGCATCCTCTTCTGTCACATTAGCCCTCTGCATGTCCTCCTCCTCCACATCCATAAACCTTCTCTGTGTTCTTGCTCCCTCCCAGCTGTATATTCATTATCCTCTGTCCAATATAAAGTAAGTACCTCAAAGTGTGCAGTACTCGAAGAACTTGAGTTGGGTGTAATATGTGCCACTTTTTGTTAATCACTTGGGACACTAAGAAAAATCCTATGTATGTACTTATAATTAATAAGGATTGTTTTTAATATTTTTGTGCTGAATTGATGTAATAAAATATAATTGCGTAGCTTTTGAAACATCAGTTGTCCCACATTTTTTTAGATCAGCAGTGTTCAGGTAAAATGGACCAGCTGATCAGAAAAAATGGGCCAGTCAAACTGCAGAGACAGCTTGTGATGAAACAAATGCTATTAATTTTAAGATTATTTTAATTTAATATAATAATGTAACATTGCATATAAATTGCAATAAAACAATTTCACGAAAACATTTAACAATCACCTCTCTTTCTCACCCTCATCCTCTCTTCTGCCCAGATATCCTTTCTATCTCCTTTCTGTTCCTTTCTGTTTCTTTTCAACATGCTGTCTGTAATGAATACTACAACATTACTTTACTTCAGCATCCATCATATTGTCACTTCTGTATTACCTTACCTCTTTCATCCTCCCTTTTTTTTAGTGCGTGTGAGCATATTAGTGAATATATAACACACACAAGGGAAAATATGAAAAAGGTACTTAACACATGCAATAATAAAATATATTAATAATATAAATTATTTTTACTAAGAAGAACCATCAGCATATATGTTAAAAATCAACTCAGAAGGTGAGCCATTTTAACTGAAATTGATTGCCCATTTTATCTAACACATTAATGTAAATTGGGCCGGTAACTAAAAATGCTTTTTCATAAAAATTTGATTTATTTTGCAAAATATCAGCATTTTAACTGACAGAAAAGTATTGTGAATCATTACTTCTAGATGTTCATTCTTTTCTTATTGATTTATAAACCTTATTATTGCAAAGAAGAAGCTACTTTCAGCTGCTACCTTGTCACAAGGGGTCACCACAGCAGGTAGCACCACATATTTGATTTGGCAGAGTTTTATGCCAGATGCTCTTCCTGATGCAACCCCTAGGGGAATATGTGTCTCCAGCTGGAATCAAACCAGTGACCTTTCGGGTGCAAGGTGAATGTGTTATCCACTACACTAATTGTAAAATTATAGTAAAATCTGATATGTTCAGGCCACTCACCATGCAGTTTTCTGGAGCAGTCTCAAAATGAGATATTCCCCTGTCCCCCTTATCAACCTCAGACCAATAAAATCAAATGCTAATTGTCAAGCACTGTTGTGGCAACAGTTTGAAATCATTTGCAGCCACTGGCTGTTAACGTTTAAAGAGATGAGATACTCAAACCTTAAATAGCCCGTTTTACCTGATGGCCCAATTTACCTGAGTTCACCCTAAAGGTACTTTCTGCTACTGTGTCCTTTTAACCATCTCAGACATCCTCTACTGATGTAAAGTATTTGTCAAGAGATGGTTAGTGGAATTAAAGTAATTAGCATATAGCAGGGCTCTTCTGTCCAGAAGTAGTGATTTCATTTACTCCCTTCATTACTGCCTCATTACAGCGGCAGCTGCACAGAGTCGTGCACAGTTCCACCAATAGATGTCACCGTTTCACCATTATGGACAAACATCAGCACAAGCCTCCTGTGCGCAAAAACTGATTTCTGCCCTGCAACATTAGTATATATGTGAAATATTGTTGCGTGCGTGTGTGTGTCTGAGTCTGTGTCTGTGTCTTTGATTTTGTGTTGTGTTGTCAGTCAAACAAGCTATTTATACATTATTTTGTAAAGTCATTCTAACTTATACCTTCTGATATCTTATATTCATGGCAACTATCAGGTAGTTTAGTGTATACAAAACAAATATCATCTCACCAGCCGCCTCTATTTTTATTGTAATATCCCCCAAAGCCCCTCATCTCATCTGGCCCCTCCCACCCCAATATCCGCTTCACATTATAACACATCAGATAACATGATACCATCTTTGACAGCACTCAGCCCTCTCCTATCCTTCCCATTGTTCTACCTGCCCCTTGCTTCCTAATTGTTGTTTCTTCCAGACTTCTCATCTTTTATATTTTCACCCTCGTACCTTTCTCATTTTCAATCCACTCGGCCCCCTCCTCCCTCTTTCAATGCAAGCCGCTTTTACTCTCACCCACCCCACTCTCCTTTACCTCATCTTAAACTCTGATGCTGGAGGCCCATGTTTGCTTAGCCTAAACCCTTAACTACACAGACCTTTAATTAAAAGCCTGCACACTTCTCTTCTTCTGTCCTGTGAACAAGCAGAAATGTATAATTTCTACATATGCTGCCAAATAGTATGTTGCTGGGTCAGTGGAGGCTCTCCCTTTTGATTTTTGTCAGTGGACTGATGGGCAGTAAGAACGGTGAAGATGATGCAAAGGATGACAAGAAGAAGACTAATTTTGTGAAAAGGTGATGTATTGTTAACAGACACCATGGCAATATTCCAAGGAGATGAGCCAGAGAGTAGTTTTTGTCTCTTGAGGGTCTTTCATTTAGCATTACCATAGCTCTCAGGTATTGAAAACAGTGCAAGTGTGATTCAAAACTGGCTCATATCCCACTTAGAATAAGGATGTTCGTTCTTTCAGCTGGAGCTGGATGAGACTCTTGAGGTTACTTTATATTCTATTTGTTCATGTAATTTCAAATAACATTTCTTTACAGGAAAATGAGGAGAAATAAAGTTTAAGGAGGGACATAAATATAGATTTAGTCACATAAGTATCCACATTTACTGTTCATTTTGCTTGGACTCATATAGTTCTCCCAAGCCCACTTTCACTCACACATACACAAACACGCACACTTACTTGGCTGTTGTGCCATTGCTCCAGTGAACTGGAGATAAGACCCAGTGTTTTCACATGTAAATGGTGTGAGCACGGAGGGGAAGGAGGGTGTATTGTTAGCATGGAGCAGCTCTGAGGAGCTCTGCTGAGGGTTTGGCCAGTGCGGCCCTTATCAGATGAAGAGCAGGCCTCTGAGGGAAGGAGGGGTCGGTGAAGGACAAGGGCTGTGTAGGGTTGAGGGGGCCAACAGGAGAATAGAACAGCTGGCGGAGTCACGCGTGCAACCCCAAAAACACACAGAGGCCAGACACGCTGAGCACGGTGGGAATCTCCTCAACTAAGAGATTCACAAACACACGGTGTCTAGTGTGATTATCAACCACCAGCCAGCAAGGCTGAGCACATAATCACACACACAGCAGTAGGAAAAGAGGACCATTTCACACAATCGTCGACACACATGTGCAGGAAAACACAATCACTGTGGACAATCACAAATACACATTTCCATACAGGCGTCTTTCCACATCATTAGGCTAACACACACAAACAGAAAAGGAAAGACTGTGACCATGCTAAATGCACAGATAGCTAAATAACCATTCAGAAACTGGCTTTTTTCACTGAATGAGAAAATGAGCAATCATTTCCACTGCCACCTGGTTTCAAATCCCTTGTCTCGCTCTTATTCACATGCTACCACAAATTTCAGAATGGGACAGATTCTAGATTCTAGATCCTTTTTATCTATGAGTTTAAAGTAATTTGTTCATGCCATGAAGGCATTAAATATGCACCTCTGGCAGCAAACAATATGTATTTCTGTTCCTGAATCAATGCATGTCACAGTCTGATAATCACAAAAAACAGTGTGCAAGTTCAAAGGCTATTCAAACCCACTGTTGATAGAAAAGTCAAAGACATGTTCATGAGATACAAGTTTAAAGGACTCATGACATCTAGTCTTAAAAAATCTACCTGATAATCCATAAATATTATATTTTAAGTTATTTTTGCTATGTAACTTTAAAAATGTCCAATTGCCCGAAAAAAAAAGAGCAGAGCTATCATTAAGTCAGTCAGCATACCAACAGAAACAAAAATTCCTAATATATATGCATTTATGCGCATACATGCAAAAGTCAGACCAGCATTAGCAGCTGAAACAGTAACACTTCCCTGCTCAAGAATAGACCGGGGTGTTGGCTCTTGTCCTTTCCATTCAGGCCAGTGTTAAACACACAAACTAGCATGCTAATGGGTAATCCCTGAGGACCAGCCACCTTTGTCCCAGCCCTAAGAGGATGTCTCTCTCTGGGCACTGGGTGACAGCCACCAGGCTGCCTGCTCCTGGACAACCAGCATGTTGCCAGATACTGATCTCAGTCGTCCAGAGGGATGCCAGCAGGTTGCGAGGCTCCGATTGGTGTCTGATGGGTGGAAGATTGGCGTCTGTCCCGATTTTCTTTTTGTTTCTCTGCTATCTGTGACGCACCAGGAGTAGGTTTGCTATCTTTCTTGGTAAGAGGGAAGTGAAAGTGCAGTGTAAGGCATTGTGTTGTGCAGCATGTGGTCTGTATGTGTCAACAAAGAGCTCCAGTGGATCTGATAGACTACAGTAGGAGTAAGATTGCTACTATGACTGGTTGGCTCAAAGCCCTATTCAGTGACCACAACAACATTCCAAAGCATTGAAAACAAGCTTTGAAAACAAATAATTGGTTTATAAGCTACTTGACCTTTGTTTTTCTGTTGAACAATGGGGAAGAAGGGAATGGTGTTGGGAAAAGTGTAAGGAGGGCTGATTGTTTTTATGCAAACTGCTGAAAGTTGTTCCTGTGCATGTATCTCTGTGGATTAGGACATTCCACATTGCAAGGTGGACATTGTGAGTCATGAAAAAGACTGTCATTGATTTGCTGAGAGGACATTCCACAGTGCAAGGTGCAGTAAGGAGGCCACGTGAGGAGGTTAATCCTTTGGGAATACTTGAATTCCTAATCCTTGTGATGTGATAAAACAAACAAGATGTTTTGTAGATTACACAAGATAGAGGAGTGGAGTGAGACCAAAGTAAAGCTTCAGAATTAATGACAACATCATGTACCGTGTGTGTGGTATTATATGTTGTTGGCCAAAAGATAGTCATATGATGATGATTATTTTAAACAATTTATCCAGCCCTAGTTCTGTACTGTCTATGATGAAATATTGTGGTTTCATCCCAACTCTGTACCCTCATCTGTCTTTTCACCCCCAGAGAACTGAGCTCCACATACAGCAGCACCCAGTGCATGTGCACACATACACTCCCTACAATCCCATATACACTGACAGTAAGCCAGTATCTACTCCTTAAAAAAATCATATATTGATTTTATTTTAAACTTTCACATGCATTCAAACTTGAACTAATACTAACTGAGGTATCTCGAAAACATTTATATTTTTTCCAAAATTTACTAATATTTCTCAACTTGAAAACAGATCTGGTTGTAGAGGACTCTTCTTGCAATTTTATCAAAGGAGCTGCACCTCCCACGATGCTAACAAGTATGTTTTTTTTCCCTCAATATATGCAATATTCCGTAACAATTCCCCACCCGCAACAACATCCATCTTCATGTGCACTTCCTCATCCATACATGAACCTTCACATCCTTTCACTATACTCCTCACCAACATTTAAACCCTTCCCCCAAGTTCCACCCTCACTCTTTCAAAATGAAACACACATAGCATAGAAACCATACATCCATCCATCTCTGGCCCAAGTCTCCCTACCACCCAAGGCCACCCCATGCCTTGCACGTTCCCCTCAGACAGGGAGCACGACACAGGGCCCCTCCATCCTTATCTCCCCTGTACCTCCCCCCAAGCTTGTTCCATCCATCATATCTGCCCCCCTCAGCTTCCATCATGTCCCCACAAAGGCAGCTAACCCAAAGAAAAGAAAAGCCAAAAAAAAGGGGGAGAAGAATACAGCCGCTACCATGCAGAACAGTGCTGGCCAGAGGACCGCCTTTTGTCCCAGGCCATGCATCTCCTCGCCTGGTCTCTCCTGCCAACCCAACCCTCTTCTCTGAGAGAACAACAGGCTGTGAGGCTTGGGGGGATGGGTGTGGTTCTAACTAAAGCAGTATATAGTTAAGGCCCCCTTCATGGCCCCTTGGTCACCAGCAGACCCTGCGTGTTGAGCTGTCAAACGGGGCCGCCCTAGTACTCCCCTTGCGTCCACAGGCACACCCTCTGGGGGGCAGTAGGAGCCCCAAACTCTTCACTCAGGGGCCCAAAAGCCGAGGCTCACCATACTCTGCTGACCTGACCACTGATGCTCTGCGAAGTGGAACCGTAAAACTCAGGTGAGGAGGGGGACTGAGAGCACATCTGCAGGGAACTTTTAAACAAATGTGGAAAAGAAGTAAAGGATTTACATAGGTTGACATCAAAGGCACCTTTGACTTTTGTGTGGTATGTGCACTCAACTGTAGTGCTGGTGGAGCACATATTTTATTTCTGATAGCACAGAAAGAGAAGAAAGAAAGGGAAACGCCTTTCATAGCACTGTTTGTGCTGAAAGAAAAGAAGACAGAAGCCAAAAAAAAAAAAAAAAGATTGAGGAGGGGAGCACATAAGTGAATGGGCAGCATCCATTAAATGCAAACAAAAGCAGGTGTCTTTCTGTTGGTGTTGATGTTCTGCTGCAGGCCATCCTGCTTTTGTAGCCCAAGGAAGAGAGGGAAGTCCCTGCTTGGTCACGTTCACACCCTCTTCAGATAGAGCACCTCTCACTGCTGGTCATGGATGTTACGATGTCCTGCAGCTGCTTAGGCACAATTGGAGCTGGAAGGATGGAAAAGATAGACGGTCGGGAGAGAGGACAGAAGGAGACACAAAAACAAAGTGATGTTTAAAAGATCAAAATAAGAAGGGGATGGCAAAAGAAGAACCCCAGTTTTAAACCACTATATGTATGGAAGAATACAGGAAAGGAGTGCAATAAAAAAATATATATATTAAGGCTAACCTGGAAGACTGTTGAAGATAAGGATTATGCAGAAAAGGTTAGCAGACAAGAATTATTAATGAGGAGAAAGCCCAGGTCAGGGGAAACAAAGTACATGCTGGATTATCCAAATTCAGTGTGCTACTTTATGAGACCCTAGAGACCTGTGAGGCAGATAGCAGACTGGCAGAATAAGAGGGGCTGAAAGGCTGAAGAGAGGAAACTACTTCTGATAATTAGAGAACAGCTTCTAGCACAAAGAAAGGTGGGGCCATTAAGTCTTATGTATTCAATGAATTTTAGCTTTGGTAACATTTCTAAACAGTTATTAATTACAATATATATTCTTTGGAGATGCAGGGAATAAGGAATAACTACTACTAGCAATGAAGACGATGAGGACGAAATTAGAACTAATAACACACACACACACACACACTCAATCAGACACACATTCACTAAAAGGACAATGGTGTGCTGAAGCTGCAAAAAGCCAGTTGCATGTGTGCTTCTGGTTTTTCATACGTGTGTGTGTGTGTGTTTATACATGTAGGCCTGTGTCCGGTCCTCATGTGCACAGATTGCGATTTTCCCAGGTGAACAACGCCATACGGAGCACTGCATCTTCAAGCTCATTAAAGACCATTCTGAGCTATTAGAAAGCATTCAGCAGGGTGTGCATTCCCCCAGACTCCTGTATCAGGGCACAGAGCCATGCCCAAAGGCCTCAGGGTGGGGACCTATGCTAAATGAGCCAAGGGAACACACCAGAAGGAGCTGATCCCTTTTCTTCAGTGATCGCTGGTTGTTGTGTTGATGGATAGGATGGGTGGCGGGGTCAGGAATGTGAGGGTAACAGCTTGTTGAGTTCCCTTACTGGGGGAATTCAAAAATTTATAGTAACTGTTGAATAAAGAGAAGGATGAGTTATTAAAATATTTCATTTTTCCTCTTTGTAAGCATTTAAATAAGCAATAATTTCACATTATGTTTAATAATTATCAGTGTATTATTTAAATTTTCAGCTAAATCTGTTAAGAATAGCAATGTTGTGGTGATTGTCTTAATTGATCAGCAAAGACAAAACACACCCCTTGTGGGCAGCAGCCTGACCATCAAGCGTCAGCCATCTATTGATTCCACTGAACTGGAGTTGAACCACAAAGCTCTGTGATGCCATTAAGTTTCAAACATAGAGTCTAACATGTGTGCACGGAGAGAGGAGCGAGGCAAGGGGTGCAGCATTCACCCCTGATGGTTATAAATGAGAGTCATGTCAGCAAAAGGACCCCGAGCCATCTGTGATACTCACAGTTGATCTCATAGTGTGATGCAATACACACACACTTAGACACAAACTTATATAAAAGCTGTCCTCTAAAAGATATACACATATCCAGCTGTCTTTGTCAGGAGAACCAAAACCTGGCTAGTTTTGCCAGCTGAAACCAGAGCAGAACCAATGCAGTTCGCTAGATAACCTCACTGACTGGATTGTGTCAGACCTTAAGTACGTTATTTACTTAAAAAGCTGCAAAAGTCTTGTGCCACATTATTTTTTAAGTGGCATAGGTATTAATTTCAGGAACAACTCGCCAGAAGACTTGTCTAGTGACAGAGACAGGCTGAAAAAAAAATAAAAAATTTCTATTTTACTAGGACCTAAAAATGAGACAGAGATACATAGAGGATTTTAGGCACTGAGAGAAAATGGGTTTCTATCCACACATGGTTTACTTCAAAGAAGCAACTGCAAAAGAATGTGGGAAGAAGCAGGGCATGCATTACCAGTGTAATGTTTCACTGATAACAGGCTCAAATTTACTGCTGAATAAGATGTTCTGTTGGATATTAAGGATAGGCCCAAACTTTTTCTAGGTCTCCCAAAAAACATGATCTATGTTCTTTTTAAGTCAATTAATCAGACTCCTTGCCACCCTGTTCCCTCTGGTAAGGAGAGCAGGAGTAGGCAGACCCTCCTCTCACTGTTAGGGCTTGAGGAAGGAGAGTCAAATATTTATAGAGCACACCAGGATTCATTTCTCTCTCATGACATTCACTAATTCCTGTTTCAGCAAATTGTGCTTTGGCAGCCAGGTTGACAAATAGCTGAGTGTCCAATCAGATCTAAATTCATTTTAGTTCTTGTAGAAGTCAAATATAAACATCAACAAGCTCATATAAGAGAGCAAATCATGAATCACACACAGAAGAGGGAAACTAAAAGTCAAAGTGACCTTTTGTCGAGGCACTAGAGAATACCAGCCTAAAAGAAATGCTGCCATTTCCTCCAAACTACAGTATGGTGTCTAAAAGGAAAGCAAGTTGCCAGGGTAGCATGTGGCGGTATGTTCTGGTGAAGGCCGAGACAAAGCAACACGTGACAGGCTTGCCGTCCCCCTACAGCTGTGACCTGTCTGCCACCCTGAAGAGGGACAGAAAAGCAGGAAGGGAAACGAGATGGACTGAAAGAAGGAAAGAAGCGTGGATGTAGTGAACCATCTACTGAATATAAAGGAAGGCATTTCCGTGTGTGTGTGTGTGTGTGTGTGAGAGAGAGTGTATGACTTTTTGCTGATATTTTCCTCCACAGCCATTCATCCATCCAATCTACTTCACACTTTCTGGGTGTATTTATTGCTGTGGACCCAACAAAGAGCAGTGTCGAATGTGGAGTGATGTGGATGATATTGATATTCATGTTTGGCTACAAGTTGTTTTCTGTTCTCTTACAATTTTACAATTATAAGTATGTTAGAGAGCCCTCACAGAACATATCTCATTGACCATAGCTTATTTTGTGTTTTCCCCTGGAAAAAAAAAAGGAATTTGTTTTAGATTCAAAGTATTAAAGAATTAGGTCCAAAACAATAATGGGAACTGCAGTGCTCAACAGACGATAGGATGAATGCATGACATATTCATCACTTGTGACCCTGTAATACTCATATGCATAAGCACACATAAAAGTAAAATTCAATTCAATTCAATTTTATTTATACAGCGCCAAATCAGTCGCGTCATGGAGCTTTATGTGTTGTGGTAAAGACCCTAAAATAATGAACAGAGAACCCCAACAATCAGACGACCCCCTATGAGCAAGCCCTTGGCGACAGTGGGAAGGAAAAACGCCCTTTTAACAGTAAGAAACCTGGCAGAACCAGGCTCAGGGAGGGGCAGCCATCTGCTGCAGCCGGTTGGGGCTGCGGAGAAACAGAAGAGAGGAGAGGGAGATAGGACAAAAGACACAATATGGAAGAGAACCAGAGTTTTTAATAAAAACTGATGAATAAATGAAGAGTGATGTATAAATGTATGAACAGTAAAAAGGGGTGAATGAAGTAGAAACACCCAGTGCCTCACGGGAAGCCCCCAGCAGCCTAGGCCTATGGCAGCATAACTAAGGGATGGTTCAGGGTCACCTGATCCAGTCCTGACTATAAGCTCTACCGAAAAGGAACGTTTTAAGCCTAGTCTTAAAAGTAGAGAGGGTGTCTGTCTCCCGAATCCACGCTGGGAGCTGGTTCCACAGGAGAGGGGCCTGAAAGCTGAAGGCTCTTCCTCCCAATCTACTTTTACACACCCTGG
>VVAS01115635.1:0-11310 GCA_015103295.1 Ptychochromis oligacanthus
ACAAACATCACACTGTAAAAACAGCCAAAGGTGAGCAGGGAGTGGCAAACAGAGCAATGGAGGCATCCCTTCTCTTTCCCTCACCATGTCTCACCTCTCCTTACCCCTCACCCTCTGCCAGGACATACCAGGTGGCAAGGGAAGCAAGCAGGACAGAGAGTTGCTGATTGACAGAACAATTACTGCTAACACTCACCCCGACGGAGAGACAGACATCTCCAAATAGAATTTCACTATGCTATTGCATCACGTGCTTACAGGAAGGATTGTGGTAGAAAAGCAAAACTGCGCTGACTGACTCATCGACTGACTAACTCTCTGTCTGTCTCTTAGAGCTGAGCACAACTGCTTGAAAAGCAGGCCTCTGTTTTATTTGTTGACTCCATTAAAAAAAAAAAAAGGAAGAAAAAGCATTTACCCTTGCCCAAGGTTGACTCATTCTAACTTTAGAAGCAATATTTGGCAACCTATTTCCTCCAACTCTGACTGTTCATCTGTTAGCTCAGTTAGAGGTGTAGCTATTTTTATCCACACACCTACTGGCTGACGAAAGAGTGGAAAGTTAATTAAAAGACACATTGCAGATGTTAATATTTCCTGATATACTTTTATTGAGATTTCATGTATTTTAAATGTGAAATTAAAATTCCAATAATGTTGGCTGATTATAAAGCCACTAAGCTGCTTTATGGTCTTTACTTTGCACACACTGGTTTGTTGTGATAAGGCCCAAAATCAGAGTTATCGATTACATAAAGTGAATCAATCACTAATCAACCAAACATTCTCCACTCCAAGGTTCATAAATGTGAGAATTTTTATTGAAAACTGATTATGTTTGGGGCTGGGCTGTTGGTTAAATAAAACAAGACATCTGAACATGTTGGGCTGGGACTTGCAACTGGAACTTGGGATTTTCTCATTACCATTAACATTTAAAATCTAAACAATTTATAAAGAATCTGCATATTAAATGAAAATGAAAATAATTGTTAGCTGCAGTCCCTCACATTCAGGGTTGAAAAATATCTTCCACTTTGTGTACTATTATCCTATGCCCTCTCCTCTTACCGGTCTCCCACACGAGACTCTGCATGAGGCATCTGCTGGTTGACGCAGTCAGTCTCATGCAACGGTCTTGGCCATTACCCCACCCCACGGCGTTCTGGCCTCCAACAGCTGCATTACACCACGCTCTTTGACTTTCTAATTAGCTTATCCCAGAAAATAAGGATGCTGAGCAATTCTTTGCTCTAGCAGTCTAACAACTAGCAGACCGCAGGGAGTGTGGCTGGCACCTAGTGTCACCAAGGGGGCTGTTGTGTTCGACAGACTAGTACAACAAAATATGGTTTACTGTCTTTCCTCTGACTTATAAACACTCACACTACTTTTTCATATTGAACTTCAAGTCAGTTTGCAATTCCACAAGCCAAGTGAGAAGTCACAGCAATAAATATGATAATAATGTTATTACAAAAGAATATTTTTTTAGGAGTTTTTCTACCACAAGAATAAAGTTAATGACCAAATCATGTTTGATAGACTTTTGGGAGCAGTAGCAAGTCCTCACTAATCTCTCAAAAATTAGCCTAACGGTAGTTGTTTTAAATTAGTTTATCCATAATTCTATTCTTTATTAATCATATATGTAACCTATAGCTGTGCTTAAATGTGATAGGATACAGTGAAACCAAGCCACTATCAGCTCCTGGCTGGAGGAGTCATGGAGAAAGGGAAAGAAGGAAAAAAGGGATGGAGTAAGGGATAGAGGAAAGATTCTTCCACCTGTAGCAACAAAAGTCCTGCTGGACTGTAATCTGCCAGTTGTCTCTCTGAAATGCCCAGCTTAGCCGAGGCCAGCTGAGCCCTGCAGCCTCTAGCACCAAACGATGCTGGGGCCCCAGGACATAAGGCACCTGCACAGGGAGATAAAGGCTTCAACTCCTGAGCTAATACTGACGATTCTTTTGATAAATACAGACATAGGGTGGTGGGCGGTGGGAGTTGGAGGGCAATCTTTTCCTGCTCACTCTCTCCCCCCCGTCTACCTGTCTCAGTAATCTCTTTCTTGTACTTTGTGTTTTTCTTCCTCCATCCTTTCTGTCTGTTTCTGCAAGTCTCTCTCTCTCTTTCCATCTCTCTCTCTTCGTACCTTCTTCATCCTGTCTTGTGTGAGCTTGGATCAGACAGGCGAAGCTCTCCACGCTCTGCCTTTTTATTTATTCCATATCTGTAGCTGTCAAAAAGAAGATTGCTACTTTAGGAGCTGTCTGTGCTTTGTTGTGCTCATGGAAAGTCAAATAGAGGAGGTTGTGTTAAAAGCATCTTGACCACTTTGCGGGGACACAAACAATGTCAGCTATGGTCTTGGAAGCCCCAGACAGTGGAAAACGTCTCTACAAGTGCATGAGACATAATGCCTCTTAGATGGCACAGTGCTGAGAGGAGTGGTTAAAATAGTATTAGCCTGAGGAGGTAAATGGAGTCAGGCCTCAGTAACATTACCTCCTGCTGCGTCTGTCACTAAAACACTTTTTTATGAGTGCTTATTGGAACATAAACATGGCCAGGGTTGCATGATTAGGGTATTTAGAAAAGCTTTGGGAACTAAATGACCCAACAAGGGCCCTGTACAGATTAACTCCTCAGCCATTCAAGATTATGTCAAATGAGAAGTCAAGGCTATTCAGAAAAGGGTTTTCATAACCTGGGACATTAATTGCCTGAAATTATCTGCTAAATTACTATGGCTTTAAACTCTTGTCACATATAAAGAAACACGGATATAATGCTGCTTTTTCTGGTGTTTTTCTCACTCACCTGAAAAAACAAAACAAAAAAACACCCGTTTTAAAGGAAGCAGTTGCTAGCTTCACTGTAAATAAGTCAAAGGCAGGATGAGACAATAGTAGAGGCTCTGGCACTGTGATAAAGCCATACCTCCACAAGCACAACAGAGAAAGTTGCAACTACACCACATGGAATCAAAACAGAGAGAGCCAGGAGGCCAAGCTAAGCTGCATCATGTTGTACTGTGCTGCACTGCAGACAGCAGTTCATCTTTCCACTTCTCTGGTGTCGTGCCCATTGTCTCTTCCCATTAGCCTGCGACCGGCATGCTAAGGCATGGTCGGTGCAGGCGCTAGGCTAGTAGACACACACAGCTCAGGGTGGCAGATGCCTGGCGTTTCTGTGGATGCCCTCCATCAACTGATGACAGATGTCAGGGCTTCTCTTGGATGGCAACACTTCATCACGCTATCCTGTTCTTCGCCCCACTGGATACACCAGTCTGCTTGGCAGAAGCTACGCCCAACCCCACTGCACCAACCCCACCGCACCAACCCCACCGCACCAACCCCATTCCCTCCTGCCACACCTATCCATTCACACACACACGCATGCATGCATCCACACACACATTTCTGCATCCATCAGTCAAGCGTTATTACATCAGACAGCCATCATACTGGCAACCAATGGATCACATGCTAATGCACCCAGACGCATCCACTTTGGAAATCTAAAGTATCAGTCTTTAGGGTGTGTGTGTGTGTGAGTGGGTGTATGTGTGTGCTTAGGAATGTGTGGGTCAGCTGAGTGGAGAAGAAAAGTATTTAAAAGTTGCAGAAAGTCTTCAAATACTCTGTTCTAGTAAGATGTTACTGAGTAGAAATCAGAGCAGTAATTTGTAAAATAATGCTTCTAGAAGTGATGCTAATGTTGTTGCACACTTACCATTTTGGCCTGCTGGTAGACTTCACTACAGGAGACATGCCATCTCTGTAAAGGCTCTTTGTCTTGGAGAAGTTGACCACATTGAAAATAACCCTCTGAAAGACAAACATTAAAGAAATTAAACATTAAAATATGCACTGTGGAAATTCTAAAAGCTAGTAGCACCATGAAGGCATCTGAGTCCCAGGCAGAGTTTTCATAGGTTTGCATTTTCCATACTATATATATAAAAATCAATATATAAATCAAATAAATGACACAATGTCAAACACACATCATTTTCTCAATGAACACCAGAGCCTCCGTGTGCTTGTCTAGAGTTTTATTTTATTTTGATTAGTCTTCGAAATATTAAAATATTATTTTAATAATTTTTATGAGTTTTCATTTTTCTAATGGCTCTTTCACACTTGAGTAAAAATAGGATAGCAACCTCCTTGCGATTAGGGGAAAATCAGACATTGCCCGGTGACTGAACTGAATTATTCTGCATTCAGCAGCTGATTGCAAGTAGCTGCACCTACACCCTCAACTTATGGGCAACCACTTTTGATCACAAGGCGATCGCACTGGTTTCCTGGTGGGAGGCAAACTGCCTCCAAACAGTTGTAGTACAACTCAGACTGACTTCACTCACTATTAGTCAGATTGACGAAGGTTTGAAAGTAACTGTAGTCTAATTTATAAATGCAGACAGATTGCAAACGTGGCAATCAATCTGAATCAGTCCCCACCAATGAGTGCAACTTGTCTGCAACATGTCATTTTGCAATAGGTGATTCAACACAACTGTTTGTCAACTGGTTGCATTCTGGCTATATTCATATATAACAGCAAGGTTGTTGAGTGCCTATGTCATTTTGCATGTAAATCACCGTCCTGCAGCAAGTCCATCACTATTTGTGAAGGAATTTCTGAATTTCTGTTTTAAATCTATGAGGTTCTGGCTGGACTCTAAATGTAAGTAGTTAATGTGCATTTCTGTGCATGCAGACGACAAGAGATTTGCAACAGACGGTGACAGATTTGCGGTTTTCACCGATTAACCGTTAATACTGGTAATAATTGCCATATTATCACAAACAGATTGTATGTAATTGCCAACATGACACTATTCAAACACAAACTGATAGCAGACTGACTCAATCTTATTCCAGTTTTATCAGCGTCTTGACGCACCAAAGTCAGTTTGAGGACAGCAATTGACTGTTTTTCAATTGACTCAACCACTGTTTTTCCTAGTGTGACTGGAGCATTAATTATACTTTTTATTTTAGTTTTTTTAAATATTTTTTTAACACCTAGTTTTAGTTTATGGTATCATATAAATAATGCACCACCAATGACAGAATTGTATTAAGATGTGAAGAAACATTACGGTGTAAAAGCACTGGTCGTAAGAAGAAAGTGAACTAGAAAGCGAGCAGCCACAGATGTAAAAATATGACATTAAAATATACAAAACAAAATTATTTGCATTTTGATTAAGAAAGGAATATGACATCACTGTAGGGCATTAAGGAGCGACAGAACACTTTTTGGAGAGTAAGACTAAAAGCAAACAACTTTTTTAACACAAAAACATCACAGGGCTGGTTTTATGTGTGATTATAATCATCAGAATCCAGCTAGACCTGAAGTTTTAAAGCAGTTTAAAAATTGTTTTCAATAATTTATGCCACATGTTGCATGAAACTGAAAAATAAAAACCTGAAAGTGCGGAAGAAGCTCTGAGAGAGGTTGTCAGTACCACCATGAGCAACACAGACAACACACAAAATCATGAAAGATTAACATTAAAGTTAGGAAATAAGGCAGCTTTAATGTCCTGCAGATGATCCCATGTTGTGGTAACAAAGTTCCTGATAAAAGGCAGCAGCTCCGAGGAGTGCCAGCCTCTAATCTGCGAGGACATTATGGTTCTCCCCATAGGGATGCTGCCAGGCCCAAAACATTAAGCTTTGCCTGGAGCGCAGAGAAAAGTCATGGCGTCTGCTTTTCCACCCCCTGGTCTTCTACTTTTTTATAGCTAGAATATTTTGGAACAGCTCTTCCCTCCTTCCTCCCACCTCCAGTATGATTAGGATCAGGACGAGTGAGAAAATGTGGAGAGAGAAATGAATCAATATATTTTTTAAAAAGTCAAATGAATGGCAATAGTAATACTGCAGTAAGGTAAATGAATCCTATTGATGGGGCATATCAAATTACCAACTAAGTCCAGGTGGTGGAAGTTAACGGGATGCTACTGAAATCCTATTACAGACTCCCCACCCTTCTCTCCCTCCTCTTCTGTCTTCTCTCCCTCCCCCTCATTCATTTCTCCCCTTTTTTTCCTGTCCTAGCATCAGAGGAATGGGGATTGCGGATTGTGGCAGGCTGATTCAGACTTAGGTAAAATGACATCTAACTGATGTTGAGACTGGCAGCAGGCTCCTGTAGCAGGGAGATAAGACCATTGCTGCTGGCATTTCAATTACACTTTACTGCCCCGCACATCTGTTGCGAGAGCTACTTTTCAGCCTTTTCCCCTCAGGCAAATACAGCCTTACTCTGACTCCACTGGCTTTCTTTGACTGCACAGCCTCTTTCCTCATTCTTTATCCACAACAAATTCAGATTGTCTTCCTCCTTAGATTCACTCTACCCACTGTTTGTAATCTATTTGTTCGGCCTGTTTAACTCAGAGGGAGCTAAGACTGGACAGATGACAGAGACACAGACACGAGGAAGAAATAGAAGACCTAATCACAGACACAATGATACACAAAACAAGAGTGAGAGACAGTCGAGGAGAGAAAAGGGTTTTCTAGTGAGGGAGATACACAAGAATACACAGAAAGACAAAGAAACAGGAAGATAATTGCATAACTGAGATAAACAGGGGTGAAACACAGCTACTGTGGATAGGAACTGAGTTACCTTGGGTGCATGGACAGATGTATAGACACAAAAAGGTGGACTGGTATGTAGGCAGGGAGGAATATGACATACGTAAGTCTCTAGCCCTTTTTGTCTAGTAAAATTGGATTAGAAAGCCATTCTTTAACCTATAAAACAAGATGAATTTTGAGAAATTTAAAACAAGGTAGGAAAGCCCAGGACCATTTACTCACAAGAAATATTCTTTTGTGGCCGTACCAGACAAGTCAGAGAAGATGTGTATTACAACATTCAACATACAGTGTTGTATTATTCTTTTCGATCTGTGTCTGCTATTGAATCTAGTGTAGCAACAGATGTCTGCTCTTACAGAAGCTTCTCATCCTGAAAACTATGACCTATTACAGGTATAGTATTAAAATTAGTATTAGTATTGTATTAAAAGTTATGCCATTTCATTTATCTGCCTATGCAGATATATTTTTTTTTAATTTAAAAAAGGATTTGAACAATAACCTAATATTCTAAAAGTATAACACAGAGCCAAGAACAGAGCAGAGGTTTTTGCAGATGTTGTGGACTTATCCAAGATTGCATCATTTCATATATTCTCTTAAATACTAAAGGAAGCAATGGATCCATCCACTCTTACATCTCACAAGTGCACAATGGTATCTTTCTGCACTTTGCTGGCCATGCAACTCAACTAGAAAGGTCTCCCAACCACTTACTCTCATTGGATTAAAAAGACAATGCAATTTCTCAAGGTAGAGTAGATATTCCCTTCAAGTATTTGTCCTGAGATTATATGCAATTTGGGAGCCTTTTTTGACATCTGTAGAAAAATAGAAGCCGCTATAAAAATATATATAACATGTAACTTCTTAATTGTATAGTTGTGGTGTGCTTGTCTGCTTGTCAAGTTTCTCTTCAAGTGCAAATTTAGGGCTCTAAACAAACTCCACTGTGGTTTTATGAGGTTATGTTTAAGCAGACTGAAAGGACCAGTGCCAGTCCAAGCACAAAGATAATTGATGTGGTTTTGGTTGACAGAAGCTTCTCCAAAGTCTTCATAAATGTTGAGTGTTTCTTCTTTCACTTTACATTTTTTATCCATGGGATCACAATACCATCTTTAATCAAGAGGGAGATTTCGTGTTTTAAAACTCTTCCTGCTTGTGCGCAGATTTTCTCTGCTCATGTTCAAAACTGCATGTCTGCACTCAAATACATCTCCTTGCACAGATTTCCTGAGCTCAAACTTAACCCGCGTTCCTTCTTGTACTCAAGATGCTTCCGTTTGCACAAAAAATGTGTGATCTGGGATCTCTGCCTCTGCTTTCAAATGCTCTGAGTAGCATCAACTGGTTTGATTCCCAGGTAGGCAAACCATTACTGCATGTCATGTAATTTCTTTCTGCTACCTAAAGGAAAAAAAAAATCAACTTCAAAGAAATGTTGTGTGAAAACCCTATCAAAATACTGATGCAGTGAAATGCCAGATATGGCAGTAAACAATGACATTTTCCCTGCTGTTTTCCAAGTATGCTTGCTATACTTTTTAGGGCATCATTTATGGGCAAGTACTCTCCCTTTAACATGGTTCATCCACTAACACCTTTCAGGATTTTAATATTGTAACGACTCCACAGGACAGAGGACCCAAATGCAGGACACACCAGAGGCAGACAGAGTACAATCCAGATCCTTTAATCCAGGGCTAGTTCATACATCGGAGTACAGTCAGTAAGAGCAAAAAATTCCAGCAAGGAAGAGGCAAAAAGGCAAAGTCCAAAAAACAGGCAAAAGCCAAAAGATTATACATGAGAAAGAAAAACCTAGGAACAACTAAAAGTATGAGCTATACTGGAGAGTGCTTGAAGGCTTGATCATAAGGAGAACAAGACCATCTGGCAACTGGGGAGTGCTAGGTAGGAGCTATAAATATATTTACATATGCTGAGGTAGGTGATTACCTGATTGAACACAGGTGATTAATTGGCAGACAGGGAATAAAATGCAGGTGACACTAACGAGGGCAGGGCAGACAACTACCAATGAGGGACGACTAACAAATGGAGAAACTAAAACTGACAGGAAAAACACCACGACCAATGATTACAAAGTACAACAGGAAATCACTTGAACCCACATAACGTAACAATCCAAAACCAGGAATATATAGCAGATACATATATTCTGTCTTTATTTTATGTGTCTTTATTTTATGTGACTTTTGCAATAAAAGCTGTTGATATATACACCATATATAATGGCAACTTACACTAGCCCTATCTCTATTGCATAAAGGAGTGCTACAACAGCAGCAAAAACAATGCCAAGTTCCCAGTAGATGCCCAAAAGCAGCAGTCTAACAGAACTTATGTAAGCTTTCCAAAGAGAAAATTAATCAAACCAGGGACTAACCACATAAGGCGTTTGTGCCCACTTGGCATGCACCATAACCACTTAGCTACTGGAGTGTCACACAACGAACCATAACCATAATTTCATCAGCAAACAGAAACAACACAGCAAAGTATCATATCTGAGTGTGGTTATGAAGTTTTGAGCCAAAGCAGGGCAAATCTGCGCAGAGTATGAGTTTTTTTTTTTAAAGCATTAAAAAAACCTAAACATGATAGGTCTTTGTAGGTTCTAAGTCATCCAGGTCATAGAAGTCTTCTCAAGGTGATCTTGAGAGTCGTTGTCACATGGGTGATATCAGCCACCTATAGAGCAGTCTTGAGATCCCTTCCCAGGCGATTCAACACACTCTCACCTTGACTCATGTGACCTTAATGACTCCCATGATGACAGGGTAGGTCAGCGACTCTTAAGATCACCTCCATGGTGGCAACCCCACTAGAGGCTAACTACCATCAGAACTACATAGAACTGAAGAAGCCTTTCGGATGAGAGGTGAAACGTCTTCAAGAACCTAAAAAAGAAGCCCAGCTGCCGTGGACACTCAGCTGCCTTGAACTCAAGCACTTAAGGCTGAATATGAAACCAAGAAACTGAGTTCTCAAATTGAAGGCCCATAGTTTTGAATAAAAATAGGAATATACCTACTATCCTGTGATTCTCATGTAGCTCAAATTAATGGCACACCAAAATACAACTTTTCATATGATAGCACTTTTTGTTCTAGGTAAGACTGATGGGTGCTGTTTGAATAAGGTATATGAACAAATAACATGGAAAACCTGTAGCCATCGCAGAGAAACGTGAATGATATGACCTGCTGTGCATATGGAGACTTCTCTGTTTACAAAGTTATGCTAGTGGACAGATACGTACAGTAGGATGCACCATATTTCCGATATTTGATATCGACCTGATCCTGACTCAAAAACCTAGACTGGGTACTGTTGAAAAGTGCCCTTCTATGGGGCCAATCTATTCAATTAAATGGTAAGTTGCCCGTGTTTAACATGCCACCTGACTTAATCACAAACTGTGATTAAGTCAGGTGTGATTAACTGAAAAGCGCAGACGACGGCGATGCTTTTTCTGTCGGCTTCTCTCTCTCTCCTGCTTGCTCACTCTTACTTTCGTAACACTTGTGGGGAAGCTTTTATTGTACACATAACCTTTTGTCATTTTCAATAATGTTATGTCCACTTCACCTGTCTCTTGTCAGCTCCACTCCATGCACAACACACATACATAATGCGTGAGCAGGTGCACTCATGGTGAGACTGAGAAGCGCCTGTAAATGACAACAATATGCAGTAAAGACTCTGACTCTGAGCTGAAAGTAGACTAGTGCAAATAATGGAAATACTTTTTTTTTCATTTTATTTGTCTTTGTCCCTTTGTCATCTATTATTTTACTAATGAACACAGTTCACTGAATTTATATTCTGTATTTTTTTTTTGTTAGATTGTATTTTACAAGGTTAGGAAAAGGAATATTTAAGACGAGCCTCGCCCTTGAAAGATTGATTCCCAGACTCTTCCTCAGAGTAAGAAACATAGGTTAATAAGTTAATACTGCCAACGAATCAGTAAGTGGTATTGACAGACAGACAAAGCCAAGGTATTGGGATCGGTATCAGAACTGCAAAAAATTGGATCGGTGCATCCTTAATACATACATCAGAAAATTACACAATTTTGGTTTATACAAGACACAAAATAAAGGAACAGTCCTACTGCTATCCCGGGTGTTTCTTAATTAGCGCTGCATTTTTAAACATTGCGAATTACTGACAAAAGTAGTGAAATTCCTTGTGTTTGTGAGTATACTTTAGCAATAACCTTAATTCTGATTCTGTCTCTCCCTTTCACACTCTCTGTCTCACTTCCTGTAGCTGTATGACACACACACACCAAACATAGAATTTTATAGCATTCGAATCAAACAAAGTGCTGCAGGGCCAATTCTCCAGATCGTTAAAACTTGCGCACAACCAGGACTTATTTAGAAGTCGCCACGTGTGTAAGCGTTTGTGTGCACGCAAGCGTCTGCACATGTGTGCTACCCTGGAAAATTTAATTAGGCTGGGAGCAGTTAGAAAAGATTAACATCCATGCTGTCTGAGCTGTCATGTCCACGGAGCGTGTCAAAACCCTGCACCATCTCATCACTGATGAATGGCACGCTGGAACAGGTGTCTCTGTGGTGTCTCACACACACACACACACACACACACACATACACACACACACACACACACA